>SJYC01000252.1:0-14806 GCA_006408675.1 Madoqua kirkii
AGCAAATAAGAGAGTAAATAAGGTGTTATATTTTAACATCAAATAACCTCACTAAGCATTAAGGACGATATTATTAATGCCGAGTCTGTGAACCAAGATTTAACAGCATGACACTGTATGGGAGACTGTCTGACATATAGATGGATGCACGAGGCAGTCTGTATTGAAGGCAGGCATCTCCATGACAACCACAGTGCCCTCTGCTTAGCAGGTCCCCTGACAAATCACCCATTTTGCTTATAGCTCAGTGATTCCCTGGATTTCCGGGTGCTTTATAAACAAAGATTAAGAATCTACTCCTTTCAAATAAGGATAGTTTTTATTCGTTTTAACTAAATAGATAAGCAATACATGAATATCTTTGCTTTATAAAAAAATTAAACATTATAAATAAGGTCAAAGTCTTCTTTGACCACCATCTCCAGTCCTCATCCACCCCAGAGGTAACTTTCACCATCAGTTTGATGTGTCTTCTTTCACACATTTACCATGCATTAAAACAAAAACAAAAACAAAAAAACATAGTATCTAAATAGGAAAAAAGTTATATTGCTTTGTGTGCATGGGTGTTTTTATATATGTTTTTATACTGTGTGTCATTCTTCAGCTTGACTATTTTTCACTCAACAATAGGTCTTGAAGAGTTTCCCATGTCAGTACATATGGCACTTTAAAAAGTAATCTGCTATATATACGTGTGTGTGTGTGGTATGGATAAACCACATTTTATTTAGCCATTCTGATGGTCATATAAGTTATTTCTGACATGTTGCTATTATAAACAAAGCTGCCACAAACATCCTCAGACCTGTCTTCTGAGCACATGAATAAGGATTTCTTTGGGGAAGATATGGATAAACAGAATCATTGGATCATAGTATGTGAATATTTTTTGATATAACAGATAATGCCAAATTACCCTGCAAAATGTGGTCATACCAGCCTACAGTCTTATCTGTAATGTATAGAAAAATCTTTTCTCCTATATCCTTTTTAATTTTTCTAATTTGCTAGAAAAAAAAACTCACTCATGTTTGAATTTCCTGACTGTTAGTAAAACAGAGGTTTTTGCCATTCATTTTGGGGCTATTTATATTTCTTTTATATTTGTATTATGCAGTTTTTTTTATTATATAAAAAATTGCCTTCTTTATATTTGTATTTCTGTGAATTAGCACTTTGTATCTTCAGAATACTTTTCTACTGAATTGTTTTTCACATAATTTTTGATCTGTAGAAGTTCTTTATGTATTCTATATACTAATCCTTTGTTGCAAGTATTTTTTCCTGTTGTCCTTTAACTTTGCTTATGGTGTCTTCTTTCACATAGAAGTTGTTTTTGAGGCAGTCAAATTTATCAGTCTTCTATAAGTTTTGGTTTTTGTACCTTGTTTAGAAATAGATTTCTGTATCAACTCATGGTTTTTGTAACTTGCTTAAAAACAAGTTTCTATATCAACTCATGGAAAAATTTTTCCTGCATCATATTCTAATTTTTTTCCACATTTGAGTTGGTAGTGAGAGGTTTACTAAGTAAGGTTATCTCCACTTTTGTGTATCTACAGCTCAGTAAGAATGAGGCCTTGACTGCGCAGCTCTAGTGCACAGACTGCACTGAGGACTGGAGCAGTCCCAACAGTTTCCAGCAGAGGGCAGTGTCGGAGCGGGTCTGCGTCTCTCAATCGGGGCCGTCAGAGGTTCGCTGCTTCACCAAAAGGAATCTTTAAATTGCTCTGAAATTAGCAAGGGCTTACCCTGGTCCAATTCCAGTGAGGGGAGAGTCTGTCCAGTCAGAGAAAAGACCAGGAGCAAAGCCTCTTGCCGAGTGTGCTGCCCAGTGGGAAAATAAACAAGACCAAGAAGAAAGTATCCTAATGGAGTCTGTGTGTTACGACTGCGCAGGCGGAGAGATCGGATCAAAGCCAGCCAGGAGCACAGAGGGTTTTCTCCAAGGCGCGTCGATGTCTGCTTAAGTCTGGTCCACACACTTGAGATGAAAGCTCAAGTTTCACAGAGGAAATGTTATTTACTGGACAAAACAACAGGCAGGTTGGAAACATGCAGTCCCCAAACTTATCCTTTCGATTTCATCAATCATTCAAGCCCTGTCTCCTTTTGGGGAAAAAGAAAGGCCAGGTGCTAGAGACACAGCTGCCCTTAGAGAGGAAACCCAGGAAACAACAGACAGTGTTGCTGGGCATGGTTCCCCTCTTCCTCTCACCCCAGACCCATCTGGGCTAGCAAGTCTGGTTCCCATTGTTGCTTTGTTGAATACCATCCACGTCGGATTAACAATATCATTATGGAACCAGAGGAGCACTGACAGTGAAATCCACAGATCTGCATAAACATACCGGTCCACAGACAACTGGAATCTGAGTCAGTCCCTCAGCTCCCGTGCTAAGCTCTCTCAGCTTGTCCCTATTCATTCACCTCCACCATTTCCTGCCCTACTTTGTGCTGAGGAAGCTGCCTGGGTGAAACAAGGCCACATGCTACCCTGACAATCAGTTTCTAGTTTGGATAGACCAGTGAGAAGCGCCTGTAAGAAGAGAGACTGAGTATTTCTTCCCCAGGCTCTCTCCCTGCCTGTAGTTAGCAGAGTCTTCATTCCTCAGATTCTGAGTCATCCTATAGTTGTAGAAATAAATAACCACTCTTTCTTCTTTCTTTTTTATGACATGGGAGGTTAGAGCTTTCTGGAGAGCCTGGCTACGTCACTGCCTTTAATCCCTCTCGCTGCTGCTGCTGCTGCTGCTAAGTCGCTTCAGTCGTGTCCGACTCTGTGAGACCCCACAGAAGGCAGCCCACTGGGCTCCGCCATCCCTGGGATTCTCCAGGCAAGAACACTGGAGTGGGTTGCCATTTCTTTCTCCAATGCATGAAAGTGACAAGTGAAAGTGAAGTCTCTCAGTCGTGTCTGACTCAGCGGCCGCATGGACTGCAGCCTACCAGGCTCCTCCGTCCATGGGAGTTTCCAAGCAAGAATACTGGAGTGGGGTGCCATTGCCTTCTCCTTAATCCTTCTTACACCCTTGGAAATAGTCCCTTCATTAATTTATCTTCAGTTATCCATTCTGAGTGTACTGAGTGATCCCTGTCCTTACCCTGACTACTACAGAAACCTAAATATATATGGATTGTTCATCCTGAAACAGATCAAATATACAATTAAAATTGTATCATAGTTTTAAACTCCCTTTTCCATGCAGTCTCCAAGCCCAGTGGTGGCTGCTGCCTGCATGACTTCTCAAGGGACAGAGCAACCAGTCATTTAAACCTGCCTAAAAGAGCCCACTGACTAGCTCCATTTCCTACAGTTCTCTCATGTTTATTTATCACAGACCCCTTCCCCCAGGTTCAGAAAAACATCCCATTGCTATTGATACTCTTCAATTATATGCTAAATGTTAAAGGCAAACAACCTGGAAAATGAAAGGATCTCAGGAACCAATTTGGATGCCTTGATGGTCTAATTCATTCAGGGCTGGTTGTAGAAAGTTGCCAGAGATACAGATGCATTTATATGCAGCCCTCCCCTTCAGGGAAAGGACTGCTGGCCTGGAAGCTAAATAGTCACAATAGGCTGGCACTCCAAGTAGGTCAGTCCATTTGGTTTTCATCTCTCCACCAGACGTATATGACTAAATGACCTGGTTGCCCAACCCCTCTCTTTTCTTTCTTTTCCCTGCTAGACTGCAGCTGAAAGATTGCAACAAGACTCTAATCAACACGTCAGATGACCGTGAATAACTGTTTGGACACCTATTTTAATAAAGCACTGTGCTGTGCTTCCCCGTGGACTGTAGCCCACCAGGCTCCTCTGTCCATGGGGATTCTCCAGGCGAGAATACTGGAGTGGGTAGCCGTGCTCTCCTCCAGGGGATCTTCCCAACCCTGGGATCGAACCCAGGTCTCCTGCATTGCAGACGGATTCTTTACCAGCTGAGCCGTCAGGGAAGCCTAAATAAATGCTAAGTGAGCCTTATTCACCCCAGACTGCCCTCGTTTCATCACTCGTCCTCTCTGAGTGCCCCTCTTCTGCATTTGTGACCAATCCACTCTTACTCTTTTAGAATCCAGCCCTCTGCCCATTTTCAGCCCTTGCGCAGTCACCTCAGAGATGCCCTTGGTGCCTGTTCTTCTCTTGGCTGACAGAGCCAGTCTATACCTGAGATCTGCGGTTTCATCTGTGTGTGTGTCTCTCTCTCTAATCTGTGTTCTTTTCCCACCTCCACTACTAGCACTTGGTCAGAATTCCCTGGATAACTCACTAGCCTCACAGCTGCCTTATCCTCCTGCCATCTGTATTTCCCTGTCCTCAGGGCAGCCAGAGTGAGCTTTACAACACATGACCCTTTCCCAATATGTTCTGCTTAAAACTCTTCAAAGGCTCTGCATTGCTTTTACAACAAAGACTCAGTGGAACTTCCTCAGCCTGCACAGCCTGGTCTCTACCCCCCACTCCTCTACTATCTAAAGCCACACCTCCGTCTGCCATGGTCCAGGGCCCTTCCTTGGCTCTTCTTTCTGATCCTTAAGCTTGCCAAGCTTTGTCTCATGACTCAGGTCCTTTCCCTTTGTTGCAGTTTTCGCACCACCATCAACACCTGCCTTTGCCTAGTTAACTCTTTAAGACCCAGACCCAACCACCTTCCCCAGGGAACCTTCCTTGTCCTGACACCAGGCCAGATTCCCTGTTACAACCTCCCCGGCCATGATCACAGGCTGTAAGTATACACTTAATTGAGAGATCGACGCCTGTCTCTTCCACTAGAATGTACACCTTGTGAGGTTGGAAGTAGTGTCTGTCTTTGTGTTTGCTAGGTAGGTAGAATAGGGAAAAAGAGTCCAAAATGGTGGTGGCTAAAAGACAAGGAAGGGAAAAGCCCCAAAGATAGAACAAAGGAAGGTCCGAGGACCGGAGTGAGGACCTCAGGTAAAACAAACAACAGTCCTGGCTGGTCCAATTTACATAGGGCAGGCCCAGGGAGAGGGAAACAGATAAAAAGAGGAGCCAAAGCTACCTCTCTCTCTCCCAAATGCTGGGGTGCTCTTCTCTTCACGTCTGTGGATCTACGGGCCCTCAGGCTTCGAAGATGGATTTTCCTGCTATCTTCTAAATAAAATAGAGCTCTAACACTGAGCTATAACACTGATTTGCCTAAGAGCTATAACATGGTCCTTTTGAGACCTGAGAGCTATAACACGGTCTGTCCAAGACCCGAGAGCTGTGACACGCCGAGGGGGCTTTAACGTCTGTCACTCCAAATCTTTGTTGTGATGAGACAAAGAACCGAGGAGCATACACTCGCCTGACATGTTCACGGCATTATGTCTGGCATATGAGATAATTAAATAAAGACTTGCTGAGGACACAAACGATCACTATCGGGCCTTTTCCTTAATACAGTGGCTACTGTTGACACAGACTGCGTACATGGAGTCCTGGGTCCAGAGAGCTGTAAGCTGAGACTGACCGGAGTTGGGGGTAGGCTGGATTGTTTTCTGAGGGCGAGCGATTCTCGGATTTGGAGACTCTTCATATCCTTATTCTGTCTATATTAGTTCCTGGGGGCTTTCTTGGTGGCTCAGACCATAAAGAATCTGCCTGTGATGCAGGAGACCCGGGTTCCATCCCTGGGTCGGGGAGATCCCCTGGAGAAGGGAATGGCTACCCATTCCAGTATTCTCGCCTGGAGAATTTCATGGACAGAAGAGCCTGGTGGGCTACAGTCCATGGGATCGCAAAGAGTGTCTGTATGTGTAGACACTCCCAGTCCGCTTCTGTTTTGTACCACGGTTGTTTTGCCTGTGCCTATCTCCCCATCTCCCTCACCCCTAGTCTGTCACCCCCCCACCCCCCTGCAGAGTCCTGCTTCCTGGTGGCTCATGTCCCTGTTTATTCTTATGCTGGGAACCCTGGGCCTTCCATTCCCAGGCCTGCTTCTGAGCAGATACAATAAAGCACTTAAAAGCCAGTTGGTCTCCTGGAATTTCCTTCTTCCCGCTCTTATTGGCAATGCAAATGAAGGATTAAATTACAAGCAAGAGAGGTTTTGTTTAGAAGCCTGAGTTTTCAGAACCATCCCCAGAGTAATAAAATGGAAAGAGGGAAACTGAACACAAAAGACTTTCCTTCTGTTTTTCCAAGTATCAGCCAAGACTGCAGCCTAACTGATGGATCAGAAGGGACTCACTCGGAGCTTGGAGAGGTAATGTCTATACCAGTGGTTCTCCAACTTAGCAAGCATCAGGGCCACTTGGAAGGCTGATTAAACCCAGCTGGCTGGGCCTAGAGTTTCTAATTCAGTGTAACTAGTGTGAAGCCTAAGAATTCTCTTACTAACAAATTTCCAGGTGATGCTGATGCTGCTGGTCTCTGGAGACCACACTTGGCGAATCACTGGGCTACACTCTACTCCTTCCCCATGTACTCAAACTTAGTATGCATTCCAGTCATCCAGGAGCTTGCTGAAGCACAGGCTCTGAGTAAGTTGGAGTGGAGCTCTGCGCCCTTCCCGTGGCAATGAGGACCACATGCTCTCAAGTAAGCCATCGTCTTCTTGCGTCCTGGTCCTCCTGATAGAGGCCTCTTCCTTCCTTTATGCCTTCTTGGGACATCAGGGGATATTTTGGTTGACCTTAGAATGCAGTAGTCCCAGAGAATGTCACTGTAATCTAAAGTTCCCAAGGTCACATTGGCCTGGCCACCAGGAAGCAGCATCAGTATGCTGGAGGCAGCTTTTGTTTCAGCTTCAGAAGGAAATGTAGCCTTCCTTTGTCCCCCTTTCCTGAAAAGACCCTTACCCAGAATGCTGATAGGTGTGAGGAGGAAAGACATGGGAGAAATAATATGGGTAGAATTATGCTGGCAGGTCACATAGGTGGAAAGCATGTCTTTGTTGGGAGTTGGGCCTCCCCGAGGCTGTAGGACAGGGAGTCAATGTCGAAAAGTAAAGCTTTCCTTTTTATAATAGAACTGTGTATTATAGCATACCATTGTGAAAACATGAGCTCTGGGCTTAGATATGGACCCAAAGCTTTAAATAGCATTCATAAACTGGCTATCACAGTGCTTGGCACTAAGTGAATGTCTAATGAATTACAGCTATTGTTATTTTTTTAATGAGAAGTGTTCATTCTTGTCCAGTCAGAACCTGTAGTAAGAGGAGTATGAGCAACTTGATAGCCTATAAAATAAAACAGTAGAATTGTTTGGCCACTGAAATTTCCTATTCCTACCTTGTTCAGTGTCTGGCCCATGAAGCACCTGTTTGTTGAGCGGAAGGAAGTAATTACATAAGTTTAGGTAAATGAGTGTCTTCCCCGGTAGCTTTATGGTAAGGAATTCACCTGCCAATGCAGGAGACAGAGGTTCAGTCCCTGGGTCGGAAAGATCCCCTGGAGAAGGGAATGGCAACCAGTATTCTTGCCTGGAGAATTCCATTGACAGAGGACTCCGATGGGCTACAGTCTATAGAGTCAAAAAAGAGCTGGACACAATTTAGTGACCAAACAACAAGGTGAATTTGTACATGGGAGAATTTGAGCTTATGTAAATTTTTCAAAGGAAAAGAATTATAAAAACACCTGAATTCTTGACAGTGAAAACTTTCAGACCCTGGCTAAATTTGTTTATCTTCTCTGCTTATAAAATTGATTACTGCTGCTGCTGCTAAGTCACTTCAGTCGTGTCTGACTCTGTGTGACCCCACAGACGGCAGCCCACCAGGCTCCCCCATCACTGGGATTCTCCAGGCAAGAACACTGGAGTGGGTTGCCATTTCCTTCTCCAATGCATGAAAGTGAAATGTGAAAGTGAAGTCGCTCAGTCGTGTCCGACTCTTTGTGACCCCATGGACCGCAGCCCACCAGGCTCCTCTGTCCATTGAATTTTCCAGGCAAGAGTACTGGAGTGGGATGCCATCGCCTTCTCCTACCAGGTTTTTATGAGAAACATTTGACAGTGCATATGAAAGTTCTTGGTGAAGAGTGACGGGTAAATTGAGTATTAGCTACTTTAATAAAGTGGAAATACTGCCTAGCAGACCCTTTGGGGTGTGACAACCTCAGTGCTGAGGCTGAGAGTGCGAGCTTCTAACCTTTGGGTTTTTATGTATTGGCTTTGCCTTTGATGTTGGCTGTTGTGAGCTAGAAAACCGAGCTTTCTGTGTGCTGTGTGCTTAGTCGCTAAGTCGTGTCCAGCTCTCTGTGACCCCATTAACTGTAGCCCGCCAGGCCCTTCTGTCCATGGGGATTCTCCAGGCAAGAATACTGGACTGGGTTGCAATGCCCTCCTCCAGGAGATCTTCCCAACCCAGGGATCGAATCCAGGTCTCCTGCATTGCAGGCAGATTCTTTACCATCTGAACCGCCAGGGAAGCCTGAACTTCTTCATGTATTTGCTAAATGGAATCTGAGCCTCTTCAGAAGGCCTGAGTACAGGTGGGCAAGCAGGTAAAGCCACCTGAGAAGGGCTCACCTTGATTGATAAGATAGGGAGCCTGTGAGCCTGGCTGGCAAGGACCAGCACTTTGAGCTCCCTCCCCCACTCTCTGCAGTCTAATGCATCTCATTTATTGTTAATGCTGTTTCCACTGGCTCATTTGCAAATAGCCTGAATAAAACATCAGAGCAGGAAGGGAGGGGCAGTGCTCGAGGTCTTCCATTACCGCCTCTGCCACTTTCCTCCTCTCCTTCCCTTTCCTCAGCCTCTTCTCTCTCCATTACTCTGATTAACAGTCTTTATCTAATTGGCTTGTCAGGAAGCAGCCAAATAGGACTCCTGGGCTCTGGCAGGGATGGCGAGGAAAATGACTCAGACAGGCCCGGCATTTGTTTTTGGTTCTTTTGTTTTCCTGGATGGATGGAGGGGGAAAAAAACAAATACAGAATTTACAACCTTAGAGAGGAGATCTGGGAATAAAGGAGCAGCTCTGCTCCTCCCAGGAAACTGCCTTAGCCCACCGGATGGCAGAGTCTGCCTGGGGGCAGCCGTTCAAGCCCTGTTGGGGGTGGGGGCGGGCAGGGCCCAGGTACCCTGGGCATGTACAACTGGCTGGAGGCAAACCTATGCATAACCTGAGACTAGGCAGGTTAGGAGGGAAAGCAAGGCCATAAAGGCATGTATGTGGTGGGCAGGACTCCGCCCTCACAGTTGCACAGGCAACATAGTTTTATTTTCTCGGATTATGTATGTGTATGCTAGTCATACAGTGATGTCTGACTCTTTGGACCCGGTGGAATGTAGCCCATCAAACTCTTCTGTCCATGGAATTCTCCAGGCAAGAATACTAGAGTGGGTAGCTGTTCCCTTCTCCAGCGGATCTTCCCAACCTAGGGATAGAATCAGGGTCTCCTTGCATTGCAAGCAGATTCTTTACTGTCTGAGCCACAATTCTCAACTACTCTGAGTGTTACAATAACCACTTTCTTGTGTGTGTGTGTGTGTGTGTGTGTTTATAGCTTTACCACTATAAAGTACAACCCTTAGAACACTATAATTTAGCCTTGTCAATTTTTAAAATTTTGAGATGTCTTTTAAATAATTTTTTAGCTACAAATTCCACCTTGTAGATTCCCTCTTATTTTCTATAAATTTTCTTTCTAAGAATCTGAGACTTTTACCCTGTAATGTTTCCCACAGTCTGGATTTTGCTGATTGCATATTCAAGGAGCGGTTCAATGTGTTCCTCTGAGCTCTGTATTTCGTGCAAATTGGTAGCTGGATCCAAAGGCTTGATTAGACTTAAGTTTGATCCCTTTGGCGAGACTGTAGCTGGTGGTGTGTTTTTCATCAGGAGGCACATAATGTTTGCATGTCTCCCTTTTTGTGATGTGGGCAGCTGTTGACATTCAATGCCTGGATCCATTAATTCATTGGGGGTTGCAAATGGTGATGTTCTCATTCCACCATTCCTTTTTTCATTTATTAGTTGGAATACTTCCACGAAGAGATGTTTCCTCATGTTGATGACTTGGTTACCAGTGGTATAGCTCCTGAAGGAAAGGCAGGACAAACGCTTGATTCTTTGTTTTATTTGTCAGTCTTCAAGAGGCCTTTCCTTCTCCAACAGTGACCAGTTTGTTCAAATAACCTTAGAAATTCATAGATGTAAACATATTTGATGGATTTAAATGTATTTATGCAGGAGAGTTCCAGAAAAACATCTATTTCTGCTTTATTGACTGTGCCTAAGCCTTTGACTCTGTGGATCACAATAAACTGTGGAAAATTCTGAAAGAGATGGGAATACCAGACCATCTAACCTGCCTCTTGAGAAATCTGTATGCAGGTCAGGAAGCAACAGTTAGAACTGGACATGGAACAACAGACTGGTTCCAAATAGAAAAAATAGTATGTCAAGGCTCTATATTGTCACCCTGCTTATTTAACTTCTATGCAGAGTACATCATGAGAAACGCTGGACTGGAAGAAGCACAAGCTGGGATCAAGATTGCCGGGAGAAATATCAATCACCTCAGATATGCAGATGACACCACCCTTATGGCAGAAAGTGAAGAGGAACTAAAGAGCCTCTTGATGAAAGTGAAAAAGTTGGTTTAAAGGTCAACATTCAGAAAACTAAGATCGTGGCATCCAGTCCCATCACTTCATGGAAAATAGATGGGGAAACAGTGTCAGACTTTATTTTTTGGGCTCCAAAATCACTGCAGATGGTGACTGCAGCCATGAAATTAGAAGACGCTTACTCCTTGGAAGAAAAGTTATGACCAACCTAGATAGTATATTCAAAAGCAGAGACAATACTTTGCTGACTAAGGTCCGTCTAGTCAAGGCTATAGTTTTTCCTGCGGTCATGTATGGATGTGAGAGTTGGACTGTGAAGAAGGCTGAGCACCGAAGAATTGATGCTTTTGAACTGCGGTGCTGGAGAAGACTCTCGAGAGTCCCTTGGACTGCAAGGAGATCCAACCAGTCCATTCTGAAGGAGATCAACCCTGGGATTTCTTTGGAAGAAATGATGCTAAAGCTGAAACTCCAGTACTTTGGCCACCTCATGAGAAGAGTTGACTCATTGGAAAAGACTCTGATGCTGGGAGAGATTGGGGGCAGAAGGAGAAGGGGACGACAGAGGATGAGATGGCTGGATGGCATCATGGACTCAATGGACGTGAGTCTGAGTGAATTCCGAGAGATGGTGATGAACAGGGAGGCCTGGCATGCTGCAATTCATGGGGTCGCAAAGAGTCGGACATGACTGAGTGACTGAACTATGCAGTTATTGCGGAGAAGGCAATGGCACCCCACTGCAGTACTCTTGCCTGAAGAATCCCATGGATGGAGGATCCTGCTGGGCTCCAGTCCATGGGGTTGCCGAATACAACTGAGCGACTTCCTTTTCACTTTTTACTTTCATGTATTGGAGAAGGAAATGGCAACCCACTCCAGTGTTCTTGCCTGGAGAATCCCAGGGACGGGGGAGCCTGCTGGGCTGCCGTCTATGGGGTCGCACAGAGTTGGACATGATTGACGTGACTTAGCAGCAGCAGCAGCAGCAGCAGCATGTAATTACTGAAAGGGAAAGTGTTAGTCGCTCAGTCGTATCCTGACTCTTTGGAGCCCCATGGACTGTAGCCTGCCAGGTTCCTCTGTCCATGGGATTCTCCAGGCAAGAATTCTGGAGTGGGTTTCCACTCCCTTCTCCAAGGGATTTTCCTGACCCAGAGACTGAATCCATGCCTCCTGTGTTGCAGGCAGATTCTTTACTGCTGAGCCATCAAAAATGCAATTTGTCTTCCTCAGTTTGTTCTGATCCTGCTGACATGACCCTAGTGGTCCTTGATACCCTTCCCTGCTATCTGTTGACAATATGTTTCAGGCTCACCTGATGTATCTCCTGTACCAGACCTGAAATCAGTCTTTCATCCAAATATCGCTGACTGCTTTTAGTGGTACATGGTGCTACAGATGCTTATTGCTACTTTACTATAGTATTAGTCATTGTTTTTAGTTCTTTTAGTGGACAGTAGAATTAACCAGGGAAATATATTTGTGTACAGTCAATTTTGCTATAATGCTTATTTTGAAAATGCAAATTTGTTCAAGTACAATGGTATATTAAGGAGAAATAGGAATATAAAACAAATTTTGCATTTGACCGTGGGTATTTTATACTGGAGAAATATTAGAGGAAGGCAGAAAACTGCACCCAGCTGAACCAAGCTGTATAAGAATACATGAAGCAGAAAAAAAGAAAAGGAAAATCAGGAATAACCTTTTCCACAATCAAAGAGAAAGCACAATCTGTATGCAAAGACTTTAACCAGAAATTGCAAAGCTTGCAGAAATGGCACCTTTTATGGCTATGGGTGGCTGGTCTGGTGGTTTCAAATATCACTACAATTTCCAGAATTTTCAGCTGTCAAGTGAGGCTGTAACTGCAGATGAGAAAGAAGCAAAAGAATTTCCAACAGAGACACAGAACTTAACTGGAGAAGAATGCTATACATTGGATAATATTTTCAGTTGTGACGACATAGCTGTGTATTATAAATACTTGTCTTCAGGGTCTCCATCTCAAAGGCAGAAAAACAGGACCTGAGATTTAAGGCTGCAAAAGATCACCTAACTCAGGTGTTTAGCACCAATGCCCAACAGAGGACAATGAGCCAGACACCCATGTCTGATGCAATTTACCATCCAATTTCAGTAAGCCTCCTTCCATTACTTCACAGTAACTAACTAGCCTTCAAATGCCTACTTCCACAAGCAAACTTCAACTCTTTTTCAAGGCAATATGCCATATTTATTGTGGTATTCATATTATAGAACTGAACCACCACTTTTGCTCAATTTCTATGCTTTTAAAAAATGTGTCACTAATGAAATTTTTGAGGGTTATACCCTTATCTGCATTTTTACCATAGCCCTGTGGTCTTTTTATTGCCCATTGCAGTGATTTTAGGAACACATATGTCATATTGTAGCAGAACTGAACAGTTACATGCACCCACCTCATGCATTCATACTGATACTTTCAATTTAGTTGCAGGACTAAAAGGTTTTTACTTACTTAACTTCATCTATAGTACATCTGTATCTCCTTTCTTCCATGCTACAAATTCTGGTTCTCAAGGAATTAGATGACAGAATGTGCATAATTACTCATTTATTTCATGCCATCTTATACATACAACAGAATCACAGTACAAAGCCACTATCACCTGTAAAATGACTGAGGATTCTCCCAGAGAAGAACCCATGACTGGTCGCTTTTAAGAGTTGGCAGGATAGAGACTTCACTGGTGATCCAGTGGTTAAGAATCTGCCTGCCAATGCAAGGGACACGGGTTCGATCCCTGCTCCAGGAAGATTCCCACATGCCTCGAAGCAGCGGAGCTTGTGTGCCACAACTGCTGAGCCTGCTCTCTGGGGCCGGTGAGCTGCAATATGAGAAGCCCACGCAAGGAGAAGCCCCCGAACCGCACGAAGAGCAGCCCGCGCTCTCTTCAATTAGAGAGAGCCCGAGCACAGCAACGAAGACCAAGTGCAGCCATAAGTAAATAAATATAAAAAACAAAGCGTTGTCAGGATGAAGGCTGCTCTGGGGCCCCTCAAGCACTCCTCACAGAGCTACCTGGACCCATTCACCACTGTTGCATCCGGCAGACTCCCTCCTGGATTCGTCTGCTGTCCGCCGAGTCGACCTCCCTTGCCTCAGTCACCTTCTTCCTCCATCCTCAGCTTCCTCCACCACACACGCTGGGATCCTGAAGATCTTGCAGCTATTGGTATTTTGACCCCTTGATTCTATGTTGGGGACACTTCTGCATTTAATCTTGTTGTAAATATTGCTGACAGATTTTAAATTTTTTGCTATATAGCTAGCTACTCTATTTGTGGGAATTCTGGGGGATTTAAAAACCAAGCTGTTTTCACTGTTAAATTCCCAGAATCCTTCCTTAATAACCATTTTCTCATAGTTTGAATATGAATACTTTAAAAATATACAGATGGATTCAGTTTTTATTCAGTCAAATCTATTCTATCTTCACCAATAGTTTTTGTGCTTAAAAAGTCCTTTGCCATCTTGATGTTAGGTAAAAATATTTTTACAGTTTCTTATGATATCTTAAGTTTCATTTTGTATGTATACCTGTCTTATCCATATCATCCATTTGAAAATTATTTTCTAAAGTGCTATGAGAGGAAGATCTAAGTTACTTATTTTTCTCCTCCAAATCCATTTATTGAATTTATATTGCTTTATTATAACTCAGTTGCAAATATCAAAGTCTATATTAATCTTATCTTTTCTTGTTATGTCTCTTTCTATGGTTATACCAAAAGGTTTATTTATTACAGCTAAATATTATATTTTTAATGTCTAGGGTGTGTCTCTCCTCACTATATTTTTTATAAAATTTTTTTTAGCTGTTTCCATCCATATTATTTCTTAATGTGTTCCAGCAGAGGGAAAGTCTAAAGTCATTGCTGCGGAGTAGTAGCAAATTTCTGGTTAACTGTAGCCATGTCTCCTGGTTTGACCTCTTCCAAATATTGAGTGGCATCCCAAGAGGCGCTGGCTGTGATTGTATCTCAGGACAGATTGGCAAGGCTCATGGCAGCTTATTCAAGGTGGAGCAAAAGAATCTGGGGGGTTTCCCAGGTGGCACAGTGGTAAAGAATCCACCTGCCAACGCAGGAGACACAGGAGACATGGGTTCAATCCCTGGGTCAGAAAGATCCCTTGGAGGAAGAAACGGCAAACCACTTCAGTGTTCTTGCCTCGGAAATCCCTTAGACAGAGGAGCCTGAGCCTGGCGGCCTATGGTCCAT
>SJYC01000253.1:0-21931 GCA_006408675.1 Madoqua kirkii
CAACTCACATCCACACATGACCACTGGAAAAACCATAGCCTTGACTAGACAGAACTTTGTTGGCAAAGTAATGTCTCTGCTTTTCAATATGCTATCTAGGTTGGTCATAACTTTCTTTCCAAGGAGTAAGTGTCTTTTAATTTCATGGCTTCAGTCACCATCTGCGAGATTTTGGAGCTCCCCAAAATAAAGTCTGACACTGTTTCCACTGTTTCCCCGTCTATTTCCCATGAAGCGATGGGACCAAATGCCATGATCTTCGTTTTCTGAGTGTTGAGATTTAAGCCAACCTTTTCACTCTCCTCTTTCACTTTCATCAAGAGGCTTTTTAGCTCCTCTTCACTTTCTGCCATAAGGGTGGTGTCATCTGCATATCTGAGGTTATTGATATTTCTCCCAGCAATCTTGATTCCAGCTTGTGTTTCTTCCAGCCCAGCGTTTCTCATGATGTACTCTGCATATAAGTTAGCAACTATGGTTAATTCATGTTGATGTATGATAGAAATCAAACCAATATTGTAAATCAGTCATCAATCAATTAAAAATAAATAAATATAATTTTAAAAATAAAATGTTATAATAAGTAGCAATCCAGGAAAAGCCTGGTTACTCTCACTGTAGCATTTGTTGAATTGCTGTCCCAGTCACTTTTCCCAGGGCCCATTTGGCTATTGACCTTTCGTGGAGATGGGCACCTGGAGCTCTCCCACACGGTTGTGCTTTGGACCCCGGAATCCACCCACAGCAGCAGTCACCTCAGGGCTCCACCAGCCTGACGCGTGGCTTCCTAAGATTTCTTAAGTCAATATTCAAAGTTTTCAGTGATGTAAAAAGAGATGTGGGACTTCCCTGGTGCTCCAGTGGTTAAGAATCTGCCTTCTAACTCAGGGGATGTGGGTTCCATCCCTGGTCAGGGAACTAAGCCCATGGGCCATGATGAAGACACAGCACAGCCAAAATATAAAAATAAAACTGCTCTTGTACCTCTATGAATGAATAGCGAAATTTAAAGAGGGAAAAAAAGAGATGGGTTTAAAAAAAAATAAAATGTGTATCACTAATTCTGTCATGTGCATATTTAGGTGTAATCAATTTGATGTCATTCATACCACTAAAATTCATTTTGAGTTTGGTATAAGACTGATAATTTATGTTTCTTTCTTAGAAAATACACGAGGAAATTATGTTGGTAACTTTTCATCATTCAGGATTTTTCCATTGTTCTAGATGGTCTAACATTTGGTGACTCTACTATTTCCACATGCATTTTAGGAACTAACTAGTTCAAAGCAGTATCAAAGCAAAGTTTTGATATTTGCATTGCCCTAATGACTACTGAGGGCTTCCCAGGTGGCACTAGTGGTAAAGAACCTGCCTGCCAATGCAGGAGAGGTAAGAAACTCCGGTTACATCCCTGGGTTAGAAAGATCCACTGGAGGAGGGCATGGCAACCCACTCCAGTATTCTTGCCTGGAGAATCCCATGGACAGAAGAGCCTGGCGGGCTACAGTCCATAGGGTTACAAAGAGTCGGACACAACTGAGGCGAATTATAACGCTACTCCAGGGCATCTCCCCAACCCAGGGATTGAACCTATGTCTCTTACATCTCCTGCAGTATGGAGATGTGTATAAGAGACAGGGAGGAGGGCATGGCAACCCACTCCAGTATTCTTGCCTGGAGAATCCCACGGACAGAAGAGCCTGGCGGGCTACAGTCCATAGGGTTACAAAGAGTCGGACACAACTGAGGCGAATTATAACGCATGCATGCAATGAGTACTGATGTTCATTCAGCATCTTTTCATGTACTTTTGGACCACTTGTATATATTATTTGGGAAAATTTCTATTTGGTTTCTTTGCCAATCTTAAAATTGGGTTATTTGTCTTTCCCCCTAGCTTTGAATTGTGTCTCTTTAATACTCCAGTTATGAGGTTTTTTATTTTTCATCAGATATATGGTTTGCAATATATTCCCATTCTGTGGATTGTTTCACTCACTTGCTGGTGTACTTTGAAGCACAAACATTTTTAATTTTAATAAAATTCAATTTATCTGTTTTTTTTTTCCTGGCTGGACCATTTATTATTTCGGAAATAAGCATTCTGTGTAAATTGAAATGGTTAGAATAGTTATTTCTGGATTACTATAATAAATATTTGTCAAAACCACCAACCATGGGTGGAGGGAGGTTCAAGAGGGAGGGGACATATGTATACTTAGAGCTGATTCAAATTGGTGTACGGCAGAAACCAACACAACATTGTAAAGCAATTATCCTCCAGTTAAAAATAAAATAAAGAAAACACCAACCATCTCAATAATCATACAGTTATTTTATTCATAAGAACTTCCAAAAATAACTCGTATCAAAAAAAAACTTACAAATTGCACAGGAGAGTTAAGTAATGGTCTATGGAGTGGAGAAGGAAAATTCTGTTATTTGAAACTCGAACAAAGCATTTTTCATTTCTTGTTTTCTTGTAGACCTATTGTTTCTTTTTTATTTTTAATTGGAGGATAATTGCTTTACAATATTGTGTTCACTTCTGTCGTATATCCCCATGAATCAGCCATAGGTTTGTGTATATCCCCTCCCTCTTGAACCTCCCTGCCAACTCCCACCCCATCTCCATTACATTTTTTAATTGATACAGCTCATGAAAAAAGCCTCACCTTGCCCTCCTTTTTTAGTGATTCCTCTGAGACAGAATTCAAGAAACCAAATCTGAGGGGGAAAACTGCTTTCATAATCTCAAGTGTAATACAAACAGGCTTTTTGATAAAAAGCTTCAAAACTTGAAGAGAGGAGAAAGGCAAGCATGTATTCCTTTAAACATCTCAATAAATTTGCAAAACTATTCAGCAATTATGCACATATTGTTTATATACTTTTAAATTTAGTTATATAGTTATAACTTCTTACCTTAGTTATAGTTATACAGTTGATATACAATATTATATATTACATATTGAGGTTAAAGCATCTGCTTGCAATACGGGAGACCTCAGTTCGATCCCTGGGTTGGGAAGATCCTCTGGAGAAGGAAATGGCAATCCAGTCCAGTATTCTTGCCTGGAGAATGCCATGAACGGAGGAGCTTGGTGGGCTATAGTCCATGGAGTCGCAAAGAGTCGGACACGACTGAGTCACTTCAAATTTGCAAAACTATTCAGCAATTAGGCACATATTGTTTATATACTTTTAAATTTAGTTATATAGTTAAAACTTGTTAACTTAGTTACAGTTATACAGTTGATATTCAATATTATATATTACATATTACAATATAGTAATTCACAGTATAATTTTTAAAGATTAGGCTCCATTTATACTTATCGTAAAATATTGGCTATTATGTCCTGGATTATACAATATATCCTTGCAGCTTATTTTGTACATGATAGCTTGTACCTTTTACTCTCCCACC
The DNA here is from genome assembly GCA_006408675.1 of Madoqua kirkii. NCBI lineage: Eukaryota > Metazoa > Chordata > Mammalia > Artiodactyla > Bovidae > Madoqua > Madoqua kirkii. The sequence goes on from SJYC01000253.1 coordinate 3,434, forward strand.
TGTATATTGCCTCTGCCCCTCCCCCTTCCCCACTGGTAACCATTGATTTGTTCTCTATATCCGTGAGTCTGCTTTGTATACTTAAAAATGCAAGGGTTTTCATGCTTTGAATATTTTTTCCTGAGTGTTTTAAGGATATTTTGTTCTAGATGATTCAAGACTTCAACATACATATATAATATATGTTGCTGTTGTTCAGTCACTAAGTTGTGTCTGACTGCAACTCCATGGACTACAGCTCGCCAGACCCCCCCACCCTCCGCCATCTTCTAGAATTTGCTCAAGTTCACATCAAAGGGGAGTCAGTGATGCTGTCTAACCATCTCATCCTCTGCTGCCCTCTTGTCCTTTTTTTTTGTTTTTAATATATATTATGTAAGAGGAATTCTCCATACATTTAACATTGCAGACTCTCCTAACAGTGTGAAACAATGAGAAGTCAATCATAAGCACATCTGTGTGGTAAGGAGAGTCCTGAGAATCGTTTATGTCTTTGTTTTCTGCTCAGTGCTTCTGATAAGCTAGCAGATGTACAGCCATAACTTATTTTCAAACATCCAGACTCCCTCCCTGGCTCACCACAATTACATATGTGCCAAGTTCTAAGTATTCACAGAAAGCTGACTCTTTACTTCTCTCTTGTCCTTTTACCAAATCCTTACATCACTTATAACATTATTGTTAATACCCCACACTCAAAAAAAAAGAAAAATGCAGGCACATGAGTTTCCTAAATTTCACTTAACCAAATACATTTAAAAATCAATAAAACACTTTAATTCCTGCAACACAAATCAGTTTTCACAGTCATCAGAACATTTTAGAATTATTCAAATATGAGAATTGAAAATGAGTGTGCTATTTGGAAGAGAACTATTGAATTTATTCTCTAGAAGAAAAAGCAGACCTGAAGCATCACATTGCTGTAACACCTGAAACATGTTGGCAAGTTCTTGTCTGCTAAACTTCAATGAAAGCTGCTTGCACAAACTATTTAATGAATGTGCATGCATGTGTGCTAAGTCGCTTCCGTCCTGTCTGACTCTTTGCAACCCTATGGACTGTAGCTTGCCAGGCTCCTCTGTCCATGAGATTCTCCGGGCAAGAACACTGGAGTGTGTTGCCACACACTCCTCCAGGGGATCTCCCCAACCCAGGGATTGAACCTATGTCTCTTACATCTCCTGCATTATGGAGGCAGGCACGTTCTCTATCATTAGTGCAACCTGGGAAGCCCCTATTTAGGGAAAATCTTCCCCTATGAAGCCAGATAATCTGAAGTATTAAGGAAGTCAGAAGCTGAGTCACTTCACTTCTGTCTGTTGCCTCCAATTGGTAGAATACTGACAACCAGCATACATATATTTAATGTCTCCATGTAGATTCCCAGCATTGAGTTGATAGGGTCATATTTTTGAACTGTATACACTGGTACTTTTTCTGCACACTTGATTGATTCCTGTGTATCATACATAAGAAACATGCTGAAAAGAACTAACCTACCATAAATTGCTGAGTATACAGTGGCAACAGCCACCATGGTAGGTGGAAGAAACACAGATCCCAGTGAGAATACAAAGACAAGATCTAGGCCCATGAGCAAGGGTGCTCTCATGTTCAGAAACTTCTCACTGGGTGGATATGTGGCCAAGGTGGACAGGTCTCCCACAGCGCCAGCAGTGTACCCTTCTGCTCTGATGGAAGAGGCCCTCATAATATTTTGAGGAGCCACCACTGCACTGATCACACCTTATAGTAATAACCAAGCAAGATGTTTGGGGCCTGGATTCCAATAATATGATACTGACTGTACCAGCATTCCAGCTCCAGTTATGGCTGCAAAAGTTGCACCAATCAACACTGAAGAGCCTTTCATGATGAAGTTCTTGAGAGAAGGAGTTCTGTTCACTGCCAAAGCAGGCAAAGCTGTTAAGCCAATACTTCCCGCTAAGAGTTAATACATACAATGGAATGAATTCTTTCACATACTGAGTCCAAATTATAGCCTTTTCAATAGCTCCAGTCTCATTGTTGCTGCTGCTGCTAAGTTGCTTCAGTCGTGTCCAACTCTGTGCTCATTAGACATTCCCAAGTCATCAAAGCACAAAGCTCCAAGACCAACAGCAGCCCTTCCAGCCATGAAAACATCTCATCTGACCGGTTTTAAATGTTTTTCCAATGATAGTTTGAAAAGAACTAACCTACCATAAATTGCTGAGTATACAGTGGCAACAGCCACCATGGTAGGTGGAAGAAACACAGATCCCAGTGAGAATACAAAGACAAGATCTAGGCCCATGAGCAAGGGTGCTCTCATGTTCAGAAACTTCTCACTGGGTGGATATGTGGCCAAGGTGGACAGGTCTCCCACAGCGCCAGCAGTGTACCCTTCTGCTCTGATGAGAAGAGGCCCTCATAATATTTTGAGGAGCCACCACTGCACTGATCACACCTTATAGTAATAACCAAGCAAGATGTTTGGGGCCTGGATTCCAATAATATGATACTGACTGTACCAGCATTCCAGCTCCAGTTATGGCTGCAAAAGTTGCACCAATCAACACTGAAGAGCCTTTCATGATGAAGTTCTTGAGAGAAGGAGTTCTGTTCACTGCCAAAGCAGGCAAAGCTGTTAAGCCAATACTTCCCGCTAAGAGTTAATACATACAATGGAATGAATTCTTTCACATACTGAGTCCAAATTATAGCCTTTTCAATAGCTCCAGTCTCATTGTTGCTGCTGCTGCTAAGTTGCTTCAGTCGTGTCCAACTCTGTGCTCATTAGACATTCCCAAGTCATCAAAGCACAAAGCTCCAAGACCAACAGCAGCCCTTCCAGCCATGAAAACATCTCATCTGACCGGTTTTAAATGTTTTTCCAATGATAGTTCCAAAGTTGCCTACTCAAGTTCTTGGCCAGCTCTCCCATCAGTTCAGTCGCTCAGTCCTGTCCAACTCCTTGTGACCCCATGGACTGCAGCATGCCAGGCTTCCCTGTCCATCACCAACTCCCGGAGCTTGCTCAAACTGATGTCCATCGAGTCAGTGATGGCATCCAACCATCTCATCCTCTGTCATCCCCTTCTCCTCCTGCCTTCAATCTTTCCCAGCATTAGGGTCTTTTCCAAGGAGTCAGTTCTTTGCATCAGGTGGCCTAAGGATTGGAGTTTCAGCTTCAGTATCAGTCCTTCCAATGAATATTCAGGACTGATTTCCTTGAGGATGAACTGGTTTGATATTCTTGCTGTCCAAGGGACTCTCAAGAGTCTTCTCCAGCACCACAGTTCAAAAGCATCAATTCTTCAGCACTCAGCTTTCTTTACAGTCCAACTCTCACATCTATACATGACTACTGGAAAAATCATAGCTTTGACTAGATGGATCTTTGTTGGCAATGTAATGTTTCTGCTTTTCAATATGCTGTCTAGGTTGGTCATAGCTTTTTTTCCAAGGAGCAAGCGTTTTTTAATTTCATGGCAGCAGTTAGTTACCATCTGCAGTGATTTTGGAGCCTAAGAAAATAAAGTCTCTCACTGTTTCCATTGTTTCTCCATCTATTTGCCATGAAGTGATGAGACCAGGTGCCATGATCTTTGTTTTTTGAATGTTGAGTTTTAGGCCAAAAGACCTCTCCTTGGATCCTTGCAAGACTTTATTTCCAGAGTTCTGAAGAAGTTGATTTTGACAACTTTAGCCACTGTTCTCATTTCTTTTATGGAGTAGTGAAATTTTGGATAGCCTCAATCTGCTATTCTGGCACTGCTTCCATTAAGTCATCTGTTATATATCCTTTCCTCTTTTTCTTTTTTTTAAACTAAAAGCGAATTTAATAATGACTATTTTAGTACTTAGACTCTCTAGGAGAGTTGGAAAGCCACACTGGGAACTCTTATCCAGGAATTATTGCCAAAATCACACCGCAGAATGGGCTCCATAAAGCTCCCCTTGTTTCTCCTGCTGCTGCTCCTGCTGTCCACAAACCTGCTGCTTTCGGCACTGACGCCATCAGTGCTGGAATCTGGATGATGCTGCTAATACACCACTGCTCTCTTGGAAAAGGAGTACCGCCACGGCGGCCACCTGTCCTAGTACTGATCCCACTGAATCAGTTCCATTCACTTCTGTCTATTTCAACGTCTGCTATAGGAGAACTCTGACTGATAAGAGTTGAGGTCGTAAATCTGTGCTCTGGCTGTAAGAGAGGCTGGGAATGGTTTTGTTTTTGTTTTTTGTTTTTTTTAGAGAAACTTTTTCTTAAGACTTCTTTTCCTGTGGACCTTTTTTCTTTTGCATTTATTTATTTTTATTTACACAAGGTTTAATTATGACCAGTGCTCTTTAGAGATAAAATTATAAAGTGACTCAATGTATGATGTGTAGTTCTTTTTTTCAATATTATTATTTTTTAAAAAAATTTATTCTGTGGACCAGACTTTAACAAAAAGTCTTCAATGAATTTGTTACAGTATTGCTTCTGTCCTATGTTTTGGTTTTTTGGCCTGGAGAAATATGGGGTTTTAGCTTCCAGTCATGGATGGAGCTCTATCCCCTGCATTGGAAGGTGAAATCTTAACCACTGGACCACCAGGGAAGTCCCAGAAATGCTGTGTTTAATGGTAAAGCATTGGGCATGGCCTGGAGTTGAGCAGCAGGGATAAGTAGGTAACCTCCAAGGAGTCTCGCATGGTGAAGATGATGAGGAAGGGGGCCATCAGACAGAAGAGCCTCCTAGCCTCAGACACGGCAAAGCCCAGAACGGCACAGGGAAGAGTTGCTGCTTCAGGGACGGGTTCCTGGCATAGTCAGTGATCAAGCTGCCAAAAACTGCTCCAATGCTGGCTCCTGAACCAGCCACACCAACTGTGGCAGCCCCAGCGCCAAGAAACCTGGCCGCTGTGTCAATATCCCAGGAGATAGCACTGGTGTGGGACTCCCGCCTAGCCCCCTAGAGTGGGACACTGCTGCAGGAAGGCTGTTCAGATGGGACCTCTAGCTTCCTCAGGAAGGAGGCAGACACAAGCCTGGTCAGACCCTTTGGACAAGAGTAGATTGGTCACTGTTTCCACATTTTTCTGAATCTATTTGCCATGAAGTGATGGAAACAGTGACAGATTTTATTTTCTTGGGCTCCAAAGTTACTGTGGATGGTGACTAGCCATGAAATTAAATGACGCCACCTGATGGGAAGAGCTGACTGATTTGTAAAGACCCTGATGCTGGGAAAGATTGAGAGCAGGAGAAGGGGACGACAGAGGATGAGATGGTTGGATGATATCACCGACTCGATGGACATGGGTTTAGGTGGACTCCAGGAGTTGGTGATGGACAGGGAGGCCTGGTGTGCTGCAGTTCATGGGGGGTTGCAAAGAGTTGGACATGACTGAGAGACTGAGAGACTGAACTCCTTGGAAGATAAAGCTATGACAAACCTAGACAGCATATTAAAAAGCAGAGACATCATTTTGCTGACAAAGGTCTGTATAGTCAAAGCTATGTTTTTTTCAGTAGTCATGAATGAATGTGACAGTTGGCTGAACGCTGAAGAACTGATGCTTTCAGACTGTGGTACCGGAGAAGACTCTTGAGAGTCCCTTGGACTGCAAGAAGATCAAACCAGTGAATCCTAAAGGAAATCAGTCTTGAATATTCATTAGAAGGACTGATGCTGAAGCTCCAAAACCCTGGCCACCTCATTTGAAGAGCTGACTCATTGGAAAAGACCCTGATGTGGGGAAAGATTGAATGCAGGAGGAGAAGGGGGCAACAGGATGAGATGGCATCACTGACTCAGTGGACATGAGTTTGAGCAAACTCCAGGAGATAGTGAAAGACAGGGAAGCCTGGTGTGCTGCAATTTGTGGGGTCACAAAGAGTTAGACAGGACTTAGCAACTGAGCAACAGAAAGCAGATAAGAGCAGAAGGAATGAGTAGTACTCTAGGGGTCTGCATGTTTTTCAATCTCCCGGCTTTAGCTCTAGGACTTGGAAAGGTCATTTTTTCAGTAGGACATTAAGTGGTACTTTTTGCTTCTCACCAAGATTCATATGATGGGAATTCCCCAAACATGGGGAGGCAGTCTCCATTTTCCATAAAATCCATACTTGTTCAGTTGTTCAGTCATGTTCCCTCTTTTGCGACCCCATGGACTGTAGCTTGCCAGGCTCCTATGTCCATAGGATTTCCCAGACAAGAATACTGGAGTGGATTGCTATTTCCTTCTCTAGGGAATCTTCCTAGAGGAGGGACTGAACTCCTGTCTCCTGCACTGGCAGGCAGATTCTTTACCACTGAGCCACTGGGGAAACACATACTATGTCATAATTAAAGAAATAGTGATTTGCACTTTAAATGCTTCCTTACCATAATATATATTGATTACCATAAGTCTTTTACAGTTGAACCACCTCTACTCCCCAATTATTTATGTCATTTATTTTTTGAAGATGTGGGACATTCTAATAGCTGAATTTCCCACAATCTAGATTTGAATCATTGCATCCTCATGGTAGTTTAACATGTGTCTCTATTTCTTGTATTTCCTGCTGGTTGGATCTAGATGCAGCTGTATTAAGGATTTTCTCTTTGTGGTTGAATATTTTGGTTTCACCATGATGCGTCTTTGTAAAGATTTCTCAGTATTTTTTGTTACTTACAGTTTGTTGGTATACTATCAGTAGATTGTTTTCCAAAGCTTCTGAAAAAAAATGTCAGCCATTTATCTCTTCATTGCCTTTATTCTATGCGGGGTCTTTGTTGCTGCATGGCCTTTCCTGTAGTTTGCTGAGCAGGGAATACTCTCTAGTTGCGGTGAGCAGGCTTTTTGTTGTGGTGGCTTCTCTCACTGCAGAGCACGGGCTCTAGGGCTTATCATGTTGAAATAATATATAAGGGCACACGGGCTTTGGTAGTTGTGGCTTCGAGGCTTTAGGTCGCGGGCTCAGTAGTTGTGGCACATCAGCTTAGTTGCTCTGAGGCATGTAGGATCTTCCCAGATCATTGGCAGGTGGATTTTTTAACCACTGAGCCACCAGGGAAGCCCCATATTGCCTCATATTCTAAACTTCCAATTAAACATGTTACATCTATCCACTGTATCCTTAATGTCACTGGTTCTCTAAGGCAATTTTTTTGTTTTTGTCTTTCCATATTACATTTTGGATTGTTACTTCTTATTCATCCTTCAGTTCCGTATTCTTAAGTTGTGCCCAATCTGTGGTTAGACCCACCTATCTTTTGCTTTTAATTTCATTTATTGTGCTGTTTTATTTGTGTAAGTCCTGTTTGATTCTTTATCAGATCTATTGTGGTGTTTTTATAGTTTCCTCTTCCCTGGAGGTATTTTCAAGCTTATATTTCAACATGATAAGCATGGAGGCCTGATGATTCCTGGAACTGTACACTGTGTGTGCTGATTCTCACTTGTGCTGGTTTTATTTATGGGTCATTATGTTTGAAAAAACATTTGTAGAAACAATCAGAAACCTAGGATGAAATAATGATTTTTATTTGATTTTTTCAAGCTCTTGAAGCCCTTTACTTTTCCTGCTGCTGCTGCTGCTGCTAAGTTGCTTCAGTCGTGTCCAACTCTGTTCAACCCCATAGACGACAGCCCACCAGGCTCTCCCATCCCTGGGATTCTCCAGGCAAGAACACTGGGGCGGGTTGCCATTTCCTTCTCCAATGCATGAAAGTGAAAAGTTAAAGTGAAGTTGCTCAGTTGTGTCCAACCCTCAGCCATCCCATGGACTGCAGCCTTCCAGGCTCCTCCGTCCATGAGATTTTCTGGGCAAGAGTACTGGAGTGGGGTGCCATTGCCTTCTCCGTTACTTTTCCTAGCACTATCTTAATCTAAATTCTGAGACTGAAGTTGACTTAACCACCCAGATGAGGAACCTAGGTTATCCCTCGCCTGGAAAGTGTAGCCCTTTGCAAGCCCTTAGTTTAATGGAGCAATGGGGTATCAGAGTCTCCACTGGGGATTGGACCTACACTTTTAGCTTCTGTGCTCTTAGTCCAGTAAGGCCTTCAAACCCAGATCTGAGTGCTATGCTTGCTTCTCTAAGTTTTAATCTTCTGTTAGATTTTAGCCAGGTAAATCTCCCATTACCTCGTTAACTCTTCCAGTTCTCTTGTTGTTCAGTTGCTCAGTCGTTTCTGACTCTTTGAGACCTCATGGATTGCAGCACACCAGGCTTCCTTGTCCTCCACTATCTCCCAGAGTTAGCTCAAATTCATGTCCATTGAGTCAGTGATGCCATCCAACCATCTCATCCTCTGTCATCCCCTTCTCCTGCCTTCAATCTGTCTCAGCATCAGGGTCTTTTCCAGTGAGTTAGCTCTTCACATCAGATGGCCAAAAGTACTGGAGCTTCAGCTTCAGCATCAGTCCTTCCAAGGAATATTCAGGGTTCATTTCCTTTAGGACTGTTGTGAACTCCTTGCTGTCCAAGGGACTCTCAAGAGTCTTCTCCAACACCACAGTTCAAAAGTATCAATTCTTCAGCACTCAGCCTTCTTTATGACTGACTGGAAAGACTGGTACATGACGACTGGAAAGACCACAGATTTGACTAGACGGACTTCTCTGGTGGCCCAGACAGTAAAGCATCTGTCTACAATGTGGGAGACCTGGGTTTGATCCCTGGGTTGGGAAGATCCCCTGGAGAAGGCAATGGCACCCCACTTCAGTACTCTTGCCTGGAAAATCCCATGGACAAAGGAGCCTGGTAGGCTGCAGTCCATGGGGTCACTAAGAGTCGGACACGACTGAGCGACTTCACTTTCACTTTTCACTTTCATGCATTGGAGAAGGAAATGGCATCCCACCCGTGTTCTTGCCTGGAGAATCCTAGGGATGGGAGAGCCTGGTGGGCTGCAGTCCATGGGGTCGCTACGAATCGGACACGACTGAGGGACTTCACTTTCACCTTTGTCATCAAAGATGTTCCTGCTTTTTAATGTGATGTCTGGGTTTGTCTGTCACAGCTTTTCTTCCAATGTGCAAGCTTCTTTTAATTTCATGGCTGCAGTCACCATCCACAGTGATTTTGGAGCCCAAGAAAATAAAATCTGCCACTGTTTTCATTTCCCCCCCATCTATTTGCTAGGCAGTGATGGAACTAGACGCCATGATCCTAATTCTCTTAAGACTTAAATTTTTTTTTAATCCTGCTTAATTTTCTTTAGAAGGATTGAACTATTTAGGCCATAGTTGCTGAATCCAGAGGCAAGTAAATACTTTTTGAAAAATTATACATGAATGCCTCATTTTATTACACTTGTGTTTTTCCAGATGTTATTAATCCTTTTTTTTAAAATGGAGTTTGTGGCAACCCTGTATTGAACAACTACTGGTATCATTTTTCCAATAGCATAGCATTTGCTCACTTAGTGTCTCTGCGTCACATTTTGGTAATCGTCAAAAGATATAAAACTTTAAAAATTACTTTCATATTTGTTGTGGTGATCTGCCAACAGTGTTCCTCAATTTAAAAAATGTAATTGTTTTGGGCACTGGGAACCATGCCCATTTAAGAATGCAATCAATTAGTGTGTGTTTCTTTTCTAAATAATTAAGTTTTAGCTGCACTGGGTCTTTCTTGCTGTACATGGGTATTTCATTACTGTGGCTTCTCTTACTGTGGAGCATGGGCTCTAGGACATGTGGGCTTCAGCAGTTGCGGTGGAATCTTCCAGGACCCTGGATCAAACCTGTGTTGCCTGCATTGGCAGGCAGATTCTTAACCACTGGACCACCAAGGGAGTCCTAAAGTGTGTGTTCTGATTGCGTCACTGACTACCTAGTCCCCCACCTCTCTCCCTCTCCTCAGGCCTCTCTGCTGTTTGAGACACAACAGTATTGACCAGTTAACAACCCCACAGTGGCCTCTAAGTGATCAGGTGAAATCAAGAGTTATGCATTTCTCAGTTTAAACCAAAAGCTAAACATGATTAAGCTTCATGAGGAAGGCATGCCCAAAACTGAGATAGGCTTTAATAGTGTACCTCTTGCATCAAACAGCCAACTTGTGAATGCAAACGAAAAGTTTTTGAGGAAAATTAGAAGTGCTACTCCAGTGAACACATGAATGATAAGAAAGTCAAACAAGCTTGCTGTTGTTACGGAGAAAATCTGAGTGGTCTGGACAGAAGACCAAACCAGCCACAAGAGTCTCTCAAGCCAGAGCTACTCCAGAGCAAAGTCCTAACTCTCTTCCATTCCCTGAAGGTCGAGAGGTGAGGAAGCTGCAGAAAAAAAGTCTGAAGCCAGCAGAGGCTGGTTCTTGATGTTTAAGGAGAGAAGCCATCTCCTGTGATCTATAAATAGCCACAGACTGGAGGACAGCACATCTATTGACAACATGGTTTCCTATTTTAAGTCCACTGTTGAGAGAACTACTCTTTCGAAGAGAAGATTCCTTTCAAAGTATTACTGCTCATTGACAATGCACTGAGGAGCTCTGATGGAGATGCACGATGAGATAATTGTTATTTTCATGACTGCTAACACAGCACCCATTCTGCAGCCCATGGATCAAGGAGTCGTTTCAATTTCAAGCCTTACTGAAGAAAGCCATTTGGCAAAGGCTATTGTTCAGTCGCTCAGTGGTGTCTGACTCTTTGGAAATCTATGGGCACACCAGGCCTCCCTGTCCTTCACCATCTCCAGGAGCTTGCTCAAACTCACTTCCATCGAATCAGCAATGCCATCCAACCATCTCATCCCCTGTCATCCCCTTCTCCTCCTGCCCTCCATCTTTCCCAGTATCAGGGTTTTTTCCAATGGGTTGGCTCTTCGCATCAGGTGGCCAAGTATTGGAGCTTCAGCTTCAGCTTCAGTCCCTGTAATGTCCATCCTTGTAAGGCTATAGCTGTTATGCTTTGGGATTTCTCTGATGGATCTGGGCAAAGTCAACTGAAAACCTCGTCAAGAAGATCCACCATTCTAGATGCCATTAAAGAACATGTGTGCTTCATGAGGTCAAAACGTCAGATGCGAGTTTGCAAGAAGTTGATTCCAGCTCTCACGGATGACTTTGAGGGTTCATGACTTCAGCAGGGCCGACGTGGTGGAAATGACAAGAAGGAATTAGAAGTGAAGTCTGAGGATATGTCTGAATTACTGCAGTGTCATAGTAAAATGGAAGAGGAATTGCTTCTTACAGATGAACAAAGAAAGTGGTTTCTTGAGATGTAAACTACTCTTGTTAAGATTCTGTGAAGTCAAAAAATTAGAATATGACATAAACTTGGTTGGTAAAGCAGTGGCAGAGTTGGAGAGGCCTGACTCCAATTCTGAAGTTCTACTGGGAGCTCAGTTCAGTTCAGTCACTCAGTCGTGTCCAACTCTTCGCGACCCCATGAACTGCAGCACGCCAGGGCCCCCTATCCATCACCAACTCCCAGAGTTCAGACTCACATTCATTGAGTCAGTGATGCCATCCAGCCATCTCATCTTCTGTCATCCCCTTTTCCTCCTGCCCTCAATCCCTCCCAGCATCAGTCTTTTCCAAAGAGTCAACTCTTCACATGAGGAGGCCAAAGTACTGGAGTTTCAGCTTTAGCATCATTCCTTCCAAAGAACACTCAGGACTGATCTCTTTTAGAATGGACTGGTTGGATCTCCCTGCAGTCCAAGGGACTCTCTAAATGATATTAAATAGCATTAAGAGCTATAGAGAAATTGATCATGAAAGGAAAAATCATTCAGTATGGCAAACCTCATTTCTGTCTTCAGACTCACATTCATTGAGTCAGTGATGCCATCCAGCCATCTCATCTTCTGTCATCCCCTTTTCCTCCTGCCCTCAATCCCTCCCAGCATCAGTCTTTTCCAAAGAGTCAACTCTTCACATGAGGAGGCCAAAGTACTGGAGTTTCAGCTTTAGCATCATTCCTTCCAAAGAACACTCAGGACTGATCTCTTTTAGAATGGACTGGTTGGATCTCCCTGCAGTCCAAGGGACTCTCTAAATGATATTAAATAGCATTAAGAGCTATAGAGAAATTGATCATGAAAGGAAAAATCATTCAGTATGGCAAACCTCATTTCTGTCTCCAGCCTTCAACAACCACCACCCTGGTCAGTCAGCAGCCTCAACACTGAGGCAAAACCCTCCAGCAGCAGCCTACTTGCTGAAGGCTCAGATGATGGTTAGAGCTTTTTAGCAATATTTTTAAAGTGTACACATTTTTTAGACATAATGCTATTACACACTTAGTCAACGATAGTGTAAACATAAGTTTTATATGCACTGGGAAACCAAATAATTTGTGTGACTCACCTTATTGCTTGAGATAATCTGAAACAGTACTTTTAGTATTTCCAGGGTATGCCTGAGTGCCTTTTATAACTCATGAAGTTATATATATCTGGATACTGTTTACACTATAGATAGGAGTGCACTGATGCACAGAAATGTAAATATGTATTGCAAATTCAAAAAAGAATAGGGTATGATCTTAGCAGTGATTTAATTTTGAGAAACTCTGACATCTTCACATAGTGCTTTTTCTTCTTTCCTATGGCAACTCCTAAATGGAGTTCAACTGTGACGGTTGCTCTTAAGTTATACTAAGAGTCTCCATATTTTCCCATGAAGTTGTCAAGAGAACAGCAATTAATGCCTATATTATTTCTTGGTTGAGAATGGCAGTCGGTGGTTCACACTTTGGTGCCAATCAGGGGGCACAGGTCGATCTCTGGCCATCAGGGAACTAACAGTGGTACAACTACTCCCCCCCGCCCCCCGCCAAGAAGGAATATGTTGTTATTCATGTGAAGTTACTCTTAGTTATGACAGGCTCTAAGTCCTATTTTTACATAGTTGTAACTAAAAAAATATATATATATATGAAAAAACAAACATTTGAAATGAGATCAAAGGTGTAATTTTGGGGTCTGTTTATTTCTGATCATTCAAATGCATAACTTTTAAAAATTATAATTGTACAAGTATCTTTTTTTCCAAATTATAAAAAATTACATACTAAAAAAGTGACTTCTTTCCTATCTTCAATGATGTTCTGAGTATACAGTTCTTAAGTCCCAGAGAGTAGCAAAAATCACTGGACTTGTTTTCAGCATCTTATTAAAAAAACCTTTTCTATATATACACACTGCTTCATAACTGCTTTAGTTATGCTGGGTCTTCATTGCTGCACTCAGGCAGCGAAGAGGCTACTCTCTAGTTGCGGTGTCTTGGAGTTTGGGCTTTAGGGTGCAGTGGCTTTGGCAGCTGTAGCATGCAAGCTTGCTGCTTTTTGCAACTTGCTGGCTCTAGGGCATGCGGGCTTCAGCAGTTGTGGCACAAGGGCTCATTAGCTGTTGCTTGTTGGCCATAGAGCGTGTAGGCTTCAGAAGTTGCTCCTCTGCACGTGGAATCTTCCCAAACCAGTAATCAAACCTATGTCCCCTGGATTGGCAGGCAGATTCTTACCACACTGGGCCAGCAGGTAAGTCCTATTTCCAGTATTTTAAAAGTCTCACATAAGTCACATGAGGACTTCCCTGGTGGTCCAATAGTTAAGAATCTTGCCTGCAGAGGCAGGGTTCAATCTCTGGTTTGGGAAGGTAACACATGCCAGAATGCCAGTAAACTCCTTAGCCACAACTACTAAGCTGACACTCCCAGAGTCTGTACTCTACAGCAAGACAAGCCACAATGACAGGTCTGCACCACAGTGAAGAGAAGCCCCCACTCACTGCAAGTAGAAAAAACCCTCAGGCAAGCACAAACCCAGTGCCACCAAAAATAATTTTTAAAAAGCTTGGTTGAAAAAAATCACATATTAAAATATATGTGTAAAAGCTAATGGAAATACTTGCTTTTTTGCTTTTACCTGGCATCAATAAATTGATGGTATAATGCTGAGTATCACTGTACATGTTCTGACAGCCATATGCTTTTAATAGAAATGTCACTACATGAGAGCAGTATGTGACACATAAGCCATTCAACATATAGGCCAGGAGAAGGCTTTCCTGGTAAAAAATACTGGAATTACGCTATATGTTAAGTCTTCACAGACACACCCTCTCTTGGCCCCTCTGTATGGCCTACGAAGTTCTGTGTATCAAATGTCTCGGTTCAAAGGCAACCAGAGTCATCAGTCAATCCCATAGGACAGCTCTCTCACTGGAGTAAGTAGTTGCTCAGTTATCTAGGCCCGTTTCATCAGAATAAATCAACTGTAATAAAATCCTGCTTTCTTATGAAAGATGTTGGCACCAACTTAGTAAGATCACTCCTAAACACTGAACCTAAGCCTGAGATGCCTGATAGGACTGTAACAGATCCCAAACGAAGAGTTAATTTTCTAGTAGCTAACTCCTTCAGCTTGAAGAATCAGGGGATTATTTTCCAGAGGTTATTTTGTAGGCAGGGCTGGGCATTCCTGTCTCATCCACCACCCTGTGTATATGTTCACCAGCCAACACACAACTTCTGAGTAAAGAAATTGCCCTTGGGCAACCGCATCAACAACAAATACTGGCAGTTATGTGCCAGCCTAGTGGTTACAGACATCTTCCCTGGTGGCTCAGATGGTAAAGCATCTGCTTGCAATGCCAAGAGATCCAGGTTTGATCTCTGGGTTGGGAAGACCTCTTCGAGAAGGAAATGGCAACCCACTCCAGTACTCTTGACTGGAAAATCCCATCTACTGAAAAGCATTGTAGGCTATAGTCCAAGGGGTCACAAAGAGTAGGACACGACTGAGCAACTCTAGTTTCACTTTTACTCTTTCTGTGGTTATGGTTCAGCTGTTTGGGATCTGGGTTCAACCCTGGACAGGGAACTAAGATCCCACAAGTCAATTACAAGTGTATCTTTTTCAGAAGCGTTTATGTATCGATATTTCTTCTGCTGTCTGAAGAGAACTCATTTTTGGTCAGTCTCAAAAGGAGGTAACTACCCGCTAGCCCAGTGGTTACTTCCAGCCATCCTCCCTGGTGGCTCAGATGGTAAAGCTGCCTACAACGCAGGAGACCCAGGTTCGATCCCTGGGTTGAGAAAATCCCCTGGAGAAGGGAAAGGCTATCCACTCCAGTATTCTGGCCTGGAAAATCCCATGGACGGAAGACTGCTGTAGGCTACAGTCCATGGGGTCGCAGAGTCAGACACACTTTCACTTACTCACTCAAAAGGAGGTTAAGCATTCAAACAGTAGCTTGTCTGAGTACAGTGTTCCTCATGTATTTCTACCACGTGCTGTTTTTTTTGATAAAGCCTTAAGCACAGTTACTTGAAATTTTTATCTTTAAGAAATCACAGATCACTGAATATTCTTTCCCCAATCACACCTAAACCCTGTCACCCTCTGAAACTATGATCTATCTCCCCAAACAGGGTTACTCCTCCTGAGTAGACAAAAGTCAGAAACTTAACTGCCATTTAAAGTAACACAATCTTTACGATGTTCAGCATTACCCTGAAATCCATAGAACACTAGCAAACTCTTTCCTACATTTTATAAAATGCAGTGGTTAAGCAAAGGTGATTAACTATTTCCACTTCAATCAAAACTGCTGAAATCTCACATCTAATTATACTATTTCAAGACAAAAATACATTATTAAATCTAACAGGGCAGCCACAAAACTAGAAACCACAGTAGATGGCAATTCTATTAAGTTGAAAGTGAAGCGAAAGGCACTCAGTCATGTCTGACTCTTTGCAACCCCATGGACTACATACAGCCCATGGAATTCTCCAGGTCAGAATACTGGAGTGGGTAGCCTTTCCTCTCTCCAGGGGATCTTCCCAACCCAGGGATTGAACCCAGGTCTCCCGCACAGCAAGAGGATTGTTTAGCAGCTGAGTCACCAGGAAAGCCCTGTTAAGTTGAAAATTCTGAGGTAATTATTTTTACAGAATGCCATTTCTTGATTTTGCATTACAGGTAGGAGAAACCCAAATGGTAGAAACACACCATTAGTTCTACCTCCCATAACTAAAAACTGCGTTAAAAATGCAATTATGTAATTAGTGAAACGGCATCTTACGGTTACATCGTATCAAATCGTGACAAAGGATCCAGTTCCCTTCACCATTATGAAAAAGGTAAATGGAATAAATGCTATTTATCCATGTTAGTATACCAATAAAATCTTAACTCTTAATCATGTAAATGTATCTCAGACTACAGAATATTAACACGCTGAGCAATAAAACTATTAAATTAAGGTATCTCTTAGGGTAAGGAGCAATACACACAACTTGGTCAAAACTACTCAGGAAGTATATTTAAGAAAAATAAACAGGCTAATTATGTCTGTCATAGGTACTTCATTTTTCTAAGACCTCAGACAATCTCTAGATGTAGTGTATTTCTTCAAAATCACATATATCAAGACTTGACTGAAGAGTATGGATTTTGTTTAAAAAAAGCTTTTATTCATTTTTGATCAGGGAAAGGACAATCTCAATGTCAACTTGTCACCTAATCATATACTTGAACTTACAAGATTTACTGCCCTAAAGACACTGCACCTACTGACTTGACAACATAACTTAAAATGAAAATCTCCTTTCTGTCCCCTAAGGTTGCATGTTGAAAGAATAAACAATCCTTTGCAATAGCCAACACTGGTACTTGGCTTAGTAAGGTCAAATAGCAAAACAGGAGCAAATCAAGGCCAAAAGCATTATAACTTGATAGCCCATCAAGTACAAACATCATTGGAATAAAGAAAGTTGCAGGCACCAAAGAAAACAAGAGGCAGGTTCATTAGCATAAAAAAATTTACACTTGGTTGAAGGTGAGGTGAACTATTCCACAAGTAAACATGTATGCCAATCCTAATGGCGAACATGAAACCAAAGCAACAAGACCGAAAACATTAAACTCAGTTCACTACACTGAATGTAAAATTCAAAACTTGAACTATCTAGGATATCCTCCCAAATCTAGAGAGAAAAGATTTTCTTTTTAATGCACCAGGATGATGTATTGTAATATGACTTGGTCACACTTAGACTTGCATTTACATAAGAACCAAGGGTTATCCTTCTCCATTATTCTTTTATGTCTGAATGTGAGTATGCTCAACTACTCAGCTCATGCACTAACCACATAAAAAAAATGACTGAAATCTACTACCCATGCCTTCTAAGAACTCACACCATCTAACAGTTAACACCCAGTACAGCTTCCTTAACAATGCCCCAAGAGAAAACATTTTGTTCAGTTTGGTGCTTGCTGTGACATAAAACCGACATACTTCAAATCTTTTAATCTAACTTTTGTTCAAACTTTTAATAACTTCATACCTATTTGTCCAAATTGTTGTGTAAAATCTAACTATATCTGATATTCTTAACCTGTAGCTCCTATAATACAGTTTTAGGGCCCCCACCCCACAACGGGTATATCTGGACATTTTAATCAAGAAAACAAAGTTATGGTATTATGATTAGTCAAAGCTCTTTCTAGCAGACCACTGAATAAAACCACTAAAAAGTGCCTTTCCGGAGACAAGAACAAAGCAAAACATTTTCTTCATGAAAGGAGCTATCAGCATGCTTTGTGCCATTAAAAATTTACTTTTCAAAATATAACCAGACTCATGGTCTACTAGAAAGCTCCCACTAATCACAACAGTATAACTATGCCACAGAAACTTTCATGACAATGTCTCCAGATAGGCAGAGAGGAAACAATATTAAAGGTTATGATGGAAGCCTCAGAGAGGAAAATGAAGTCTTAAAAGCATAGAATACATCTAACAAACAAGAGGAACAGAGTAGACACTGTAGCTGGCTATTCATAAAGGACCAGTTTTCTCTTCCTATGGAGCAAGACTCCCTACAAAATAAACTGTGCGTTAATTATTGCTGATTTAAAATTACACTTTTACAGAGCTATTTAGTACCTGACGCAGAAAAACAATCACATAAGGAAGCATTTATTTGAGGTTTAACATGTAATCATACAAATAAAGTCTGTATAAACACAAATCCACAGAGTCATAACACAGATAGCAAAAGACAAAGTAAAAACAAAGAAAACTAATTGGCGGCTATATACAGTTGGACACAAATTGTGTCTTGTACACTAGAAAGTCTTTTACAAAATAATCATCTTAGATCAACAGAAGACCAGTCTTCAATGTCCTCCTGCAAGATGGTTACTTTAGCAATCTCTTCCTAAAAACAAAAACAAAATAGCAATTAGATTTGTGCAACTCTGGCAAGCCTTCTAAGGTCCACTTTCATGAATTGTTTTAAGTTCTCACTTTATTCTTTTCTTCAATAATTAAAGATCACATGCAAATTCATTGGCAAAATGCAGTTTGGGTAATTATAATCATCATCATCTCACCCTGAAGTTCCCATATGATATTAAAACTTACTTAAAAAATCAGGGAACACAATCTTTTCATATACACAGATTGAACTGTGCTAGATGCAAGGTTTACTAGAAGTGTCTCTAGTAAGCCATGTAAAATTCTATTACAAACACGAAATTTCTCACATGCTTGTATTTCAAGGCAA
>SJYC01000256.1:0-37512 GCA_006408675.1 Madoqua kirkii
TCCATTGTTGGTAAATTATAACGTATCAGGAAAATTTAACTGAACCTTTTTCCCTATGTTAAAAAACCATTTAAATGTATTTGAAATTTTGTATTTTAAATGATTTAGTAAAGGTGATAGTTTCTTCTTTCTCCTCTTAGAAAACATGCAAATATATCAGAATGTAAAACAGGAATGCAAACTCTGTTTTTAATTAAAATAGGGAATACCTGAGGTTGAATGACTTTCCACTTCCAGTTCAGTCACTCAGTTGTGTCTGACTCTTTGTGACCCTGTGAACTACAGCATGCCAGGCCTCCTTGTCCATCACCAACTCCCAGAGTTCTCCCAAACTCATGTCCATTGAGTCAGTGATGCCATCCAACCATCTCATCCTCTGTCGTCCTGTTCTCCTCCTGCCCTCAATCTTTTCCAGCACCAGGGTCTTTTCAAATAAGTCTAAGAGAAGGTAATGTCAACAATGGGAGAAGAGCTCATATGATGTATATGAAGGCTCTCACAAATAATACCAACAGCTGCAGAGTGTTCTCCCAAACTCATGTCCATTGAGTCAGTGATGCCATCCAACCATCTCATCCTCTGTCGTCCTGTTCTCCTCCTGCCCTCAATCTTTTCCAGCACCAGGGTCTTTTCAAATAAGTCTAAGAGAAGGTAATGTCAACAATGGGAGAAGAGCTCATATGATGTATATGAAGGCTCTCACAAATAATACCAACAGCTGCAGAGCACAGACACATATTGCAAAAAACAATACTCTAATACAAATAACACATTATAAAGAGTAAAAAGGAGCAGATATGCTGCTAGCAGGATCTATTTCACCCTTATTTTCCCTGCTAAAATAATTCACCGACATAGGAAACTCTGTACTATAAGTCTGAATCAGGGTTTGGATATTCACGTCATAACATATTTTTGGAAATAGGTGGTCAAATTAATTGAACATCATTTCAGGATGCTGCTGCTCCTGCAACTAAGTTGCTTCAGTCGTGTCCGACTCTGTGTAACCCCAGAGACGGCAGCCCACCAGGCTCCTCCGTCCCTGGGATTCTCCAGGCAAGAACTTGCTAAAATAATTCACCGACATAGGAAACTCTGTACTATAAGTCTGAATCAGGGTTTGGATATTCACGTCATAACATATTTTTGGAAATAGGTGGTCAAATTAATTGAACATCATTTCAGGATGCTGCTGCTCCTGCAACTAAGTTGCTTCAGTCGTGTCCGACTCTGTGTAACCCCAGAGACGGCAGCCCACCAGGCTCCTCCGTCCCTGGGATTCTCCAGGCAAGAACACTGGAGTGGGTTGCCATTTTCTTCTCCAACGCAGGAAAGTGAAAAGTGAAAGTGAACTCGCTCAGTCCTGTCTGACTCTTAGCGATCCCATGAACTGCAGCCTACCAGGCTTCTCAGTCCATGGGATTTTCCAGGCAAGAGTACTGGAGTGGGGTGCCATTGCCATTTCAGGATAAATAATGATAAAAATGAAAACTGTTTAGGAGTTGCACAAAGATGTTACTCCAGAAAAAAATGTGAAAAGAAAAGTAAAAGAACAGAAAGAAATGAAAGAATATCTTTATATTTTACTACAGAGAAAATAGTTATGACTAAACAGAATGCAATGAATTAATAAATCAAGACTTCAAAGCAGAGTTTTAAAAACTCAAAAATCATAATAATGAAACAAATGGTGAGAATATTCTAGAGATTGTGGACTTCACTGTGAATGATCTGGAAGACACTGAATAGATAATTACTGAACAGAAATGTAATACAGTTTGATAATTTAAAAACATCTTTCTGGAAGTCACGTGGTGAAGTGAAAAGAAAAGAGCAAAGAATATAAATACGAGGAGTGTTTAGAAGTGAAATGTGATGGCTACATGGGCAAGTGAAGTGAAGTTGCTGAAGAATCCAATGTCAACAAAACTCAGAGAAATCCTCATACTCATCAATCAGTTCAGTCGTTCAGTCATGTCGTACTCTGCAACCCCATGAATCGCAGCATGCCAGGCCTCCCTGTCCATAACCAACTCCCGGAGTTCACTCAGACTCACTTTCATCGAGTCAGTGACACCATCCAGCCATCTCATCCTCGGTCCTCCCCTTCTCCTCCTGCCCGCAATCCCTCCCAGCATCAGAGTCTTTTCCAACAAGTCAACTCTTTGTACTCTGCAACCCCATGAATCGCAGCATGCCAGGCCTCCCTGTCCATAACCAACTCCCGGAGTTCACTCAGACTCACTTTCATCGAGTCAGTGACACCATCCAGCCATCTCATCCTCGGTCGTCCCCTTCTCCTCCTGCCCGCAATCCCTCCCAGCATCAGAGTCTTTTCCAACAAGTCAACTCTTCGCATGAGGTGGCCAAAGTACCGGAGTTTCAGCTTTAGCATCATTTCTTCCAAAGAACACCCAGGGCTGATCCCTTTCAGAATGGACTAGTTCACTTATCAATAATACTTTCTAAACCAGGGGCTCAAGCAAAACACATATGAAATAATATTTTGCTTCTTGGCAACAACTGTTACAGAGAAAGGTAATCCAAGCAAGGAAAAAAGGAGTGTGTCACTGGCCACTTGAGCAGACACCTGAAGAGTTGTACAGCATGCCATGAGGACATCTGTGGAAAGGGCAGTCCAGGTAGAGTAAACAGGAAATGGAAAGTTTGTGAGAGGAGAGGATGCTTGGTGTGTGCTTGGCATGTTTAAGAAACAATGAGGCCAGCATGGTGAGAACAAAGAAAGGTTAGAGAGAAGTGTAAGAATGTGGAGAGGGATGTATACTCAAGAGCAACTTCTTTTTGCCTTCTTTTGAGAAGAAATTACGTTGTTTATATGCTGATACGTATGATTCTGAAGAGATATAAAACTGATTATGCAGAAAGAAAAAAGAGAATTTCTAGAGCCAAAAGACACCAAAGAGCATCAGTGGAATGAACATGAAATATAAGTGGAAGAGATAGTTTGAGGAAAAACACCAGTAATGTCCCTAGAGAGGAAGGCAATGCTAAAAAGTCAGATTAGATAAGTGGGTTAACATGGGGAGACAGTGGTGGGATTTTCCTAATGATTGTTTTTATTTACAAAGAAAGGAGGTATTAAAAATTTGAAGAGCATAGGATGATATGAAATATTAATCTAAGACTGTAGTTTGTGAATGGCCTACGTGGGTGCTTCTCAAACTTGAACGCACACTCAAATTATCTAGGAAATTTTTTTTAAAAAAATCAGCATTGTGCAACTATACAATTCTGATATAACTGATCTGGAATATGTCTCTATATCACAATGCACAGGCAAAAATGAAAATCGCTGACACAAGAAGTGAGATAGGTGTTGTGTATATCAATATACTTACACAGAATGGTCATCTAGAAGTAGGTGGTGCTTATAGAGAATCAGTGATTGTGAATAAGTGGAAGACAACATTCATGGAAAAGATAAAGGGGAAGGATGTCCTTCTATTGCAAAAATGAATTAAGTGATTATTAAATTCACAAATAATTACGATAGGACTAATTCTAGAAATAGTAATGGGTAAGCCAAAAGCTACATTTTTTAAGGAATTAGAGTGGGTGATGCTTAACAGTAAATTCTAACGATAAATTCACAGTGTTGTGCGTTTTTTAGAGAAGAGAGGAGGGAATGATCTGGATATTTAAGAAGAGCTCCAGTGGGGATAAATTACTAACTACTTGAAACACGGGCATGGGATGCACCATTTTAAGGGAAATCCTGGTTTCAATTAGAATGAAAAGGGAGGAAACACTGAAAAAGTAAAAGGATATAACTATAAACTATGATCATTTGTAGAGAAAATATTGAGAAGGCTTTAAGGCCTAGAGAGGAATGGAACATGGGATGGAAAGTATTAATGTACAGAGCTACATGAAGGCATAGGTTGTGGTAGAGGGAATGACTGAGCACCCTGGCTTCCTTTTGGTGACCCATATAAGCAGACATTCAAGGCAGAAATGAATTTTATTGGATTATATAAGGCATAAATTGTTGTTAAACTATTATTTCATATTTTTTAAGTGTATGATTTGCATGCACATACAATTTTGGAATATATTTTCAAGCATACATTTACTTGTCATGTAATTTGCCTGGGTGCTGGGTGTTTAGTTAGAGTGATATCCTATTTTTCTGTAGGATTTTTCCATATGTTTAAGCATCTTTCGGCATATGTTTATCATCAGATATTAATACAATATCAATAGCCTGGATATAGCTCCACAATTTGTATAGAATATGATGATACTTAAGAAATAAAATTGTTCAGATTTACTTTCTTGGTTTTATTGAAATAACAGAAGATAATGTTTAATAGGGGTCTACTTAAAAAGTTATTTCCAAATCAGCTCCTGAAAGAATATACTCTTAACTTTTGATTAGAAAGAAAATGAAGGTACTTTTTTTTTCCAGGTTCATAATTTATTATACAAATTGAGTATCACATGATGAGTTGACATTCGTTTCTTTAGGCATGGGAACTTAACAGATAATGTACAGTTCAGAATCTGTTTATGTTGCTTTCACAGCTGGAGTTTTTTTAGACCTTAACTTGAAGTTCAAGACTATCAAAGCAATACTTCTGTATGTGGCCAGCACACAATTCATTCTCCCTATAAGAGTGTAAGAGTTGAAATATTTTTTGATATCAGTGAAATGGAACTGGGCATCAGCTTGTGGACCTGCCAAGATTCCAATCTTCAGCTCCTGAAAGAATATACTCTTAACTTTTGATTAGAAAGAAAATGAAGGTACTTTTTTTTTCCAGGTTCATAATTTATTATACAAATTGAGTATCACATGATGAGTTGACATTCGTTTCTTTAGGCATGGGAACTTAACAGATAATGTACAGTTCAGAATCTGTTTATGTTGCTTTCACAGCTGGAGTTTTTTTAGACCTTAACTTGAAGTTCAAGACTATCAAAGCAATACTTCTGTATGTGGCCAGCACACAATTCATTCTCCCTATAAGAGTGTAAGAGTTGAAATATTTTTTGATATCAGTGAAATGGAACTGGGCATCAGCTTGTGGACCTGCCAAGATTCCAATCTTTCAAGGGGTTCAAAGTCCACAGCCTGTATCCTTCACTGTATGCTGCTTTTGAAAATGTATCCAAAAAGCAATAGGTTTATAATTGGAAGAAAGAAATGAAGGGTTGCTGTTTTGAAAATAAACTGAGCTCCACTTTGCCTTTTTTGGTTAACAATAATAAAGTCTCTCCACTCAGAACATGATTTATGGGGTTTCATAATAAAACGTATTATTCAAGGCCCTTCTTACACTAAAGGTGATTTATTAGACTAGATATAAAACTGGGTTAATAAATCATGGCTAGCCAGAGTCTTGGGGTTTTAAAAATTAAAGGTAATATGACAGAGCTCTAAAATGAATATATATATATAAACAATCTAATTTTCAATGTAGAAATACTAGAAAACATATGGTGACCAATTTTAGTTTACACTACCTCTTGGTGATAGGTTTAGGAGTACACCCTTGGAACAGAGTAACTATACGTTATTTGGGTGTTTGGTTCTACTGTCAGTATACACTGTGAAAATTGAATATTATCAAAAATTGCCATTGAGATTTTCATACCGAGTGAAGTAAAACAAAGAAGGATATCCTATGACATTCCTTGTGTGTGGAATCTAAGAAATTTTACAAATGAATTTATAGAACAGAAAGAGACTCACAGACTAGAGAACAAACAGTTTCGGGCTGGGGAGAGCGGGAAAGGGGAGGAAGGGATAGTTAGGGAGTTTGGGATGATGTGTACACACTGCTGTAATTAAAGTGGGTAACCAACAAGGACCCACTGTATAGCACGGGGAACTCTGCTCAATGTTACGTGACAGCCTGGGTGGGAGGGGAGCTTGGGGGAGAATGGATACATGCATATATATGGCTGGGTCCCTTTGCTGTCCACCTAAAACTATCACAGCATTGTTAAATGGTTATACCCCAATACGAAAGAACAAGTTTAAAAATTTCGGGCTGGGGAGAGCGGGAAAGGGGAGGAAGGGATAGTTAGGGAGTTTGGGATGATGTGTACACACTGCTGTAATTAAAGTGGGTAACCAACAAGGACCCACTGTATAGCACGGGGAACTCTGCTCAATGTTACGTGACAGCCTGGGTGGGAGGGGAGCTTGGGGGAGAATGGATACATGCATATATATGGCTGGGTCCCTTTGCTGTCCACCTAAAACTATCACAGCATTGTTAAATGGTTATACCCCAATACGAAAGAACAAGTTTAAAAAATAAATACCTTTGAAATACCCTTAGGAAGCCAGTCCTCTCTGGAGGTTGATTCCATCTTCCGTAAATCATATGCAGCCATTTGCCCTTCAGAGTTGAAACATTGCTGCTGCTGCTCTTGAGTGGGGAGGAAGCAGTTGGTTTGGGATTAGGTGACGTAGATGAAAAACATATTGTGTCAAACACTAGGCTCACACTGAACCATTCATGCTGTCAGAGACACTGGGAAACTGAGCCTGTCCCAGGGAACAGAATACCTTCTGTGAGTGGAATGGCAGACAGGTTACCAGCACTGGTTATATTTATTTTTTCCCTTTCTCTCTCTTTTTCCCCTTGCTAATATATCTTATTTTCTTTGAGTCAGAATGGTCAAATTTCTGGAGCGAGAAGGGTTTCTAGTTTGGGTCATCTAGTCAGTGTCACAACCAGTGAATTAATTTCTCATATGAATCAGTGGATGCCTAGAGGCATGTCTTTGTGAGGGTCATCACAACTTGTTGGGGGCAGAGCAGCAGTAGAACCCAGCTTTCCCTCGATGGTTCCCGGTGCATCTGAGTCCTCAAAGCCATCAGTCCTGCCCCTCACTGCAGAACATGTGCCTCTGGAGGTTCTTTTCTTTTCAAGCACTGACTTTGATCCTCTATGGTGGTGATCACTCAGCATTTTTGGTTATATAAACCATCAGTGGGCTTTCCTGATGGCTCAGTGGGTGAAGAATCCGCCTGCAGAGTGGGAGACACAAGAAACACAGGTTCAACTCCTGGGTTGGGAAGATGTCCTGGAGAAGGGCATGGCAGCCCATTCCAGTGTTCTTCCCTGGAGAATCCCATGGACAAAGGAGCTTGACAGGCTACAGTCTAAAAGGTCGCAGAGAGTCAGACATGACTGAGTGACTACACACACACACATACCACACGCACACACACACACAGCATCAGTAGAGTTGGGGCAGGCATAACCAATAGAATTTATTGTTAACCAATAGAATTTATTGTGTACTGTTATTAAGTTATAAAGTAAATTAGAATTTAAAGATGAGGTTTAAATAAGTATAAATGAATGGGTTTGTATTTTCTTCCCTTATCCCTTTGAATCATCTTGCCTGCACCCCATGGAGCCGCCACAGATCTTTGTCCGTGGTGATGTAATACTCATTTTTCTGACTTTTTGCATTGTGTTATTCCAATGATTTTAGTCTGTAAGCTGCGAAATAACACCATTACCAGTCCTGTGGTTATCCTGTCAGGACCTTTCAACTGTTGTTTTCGAGTTGGGGAAGATGATCTCTTGTTTCTGAAAATGCTCTATAATTTGGTGCTTTTCCTGTCATCACACGTCAAATTAGTACTTGTAACAACAGTTGGGACAGTTTTGATCTATGTATGAAGTCACTGCAAACACCACCTTAGCAAATACTGAAACACTGATGAAGGGAGCGGTTCCTGTGAGCCTCTGGTCACAGCTGATGGCTAGGTAACCTTGTCTTGTGTGTTTCTGTTTGTCTTGCTTAACACTTATCGTTGACTCCCTGAGCTCACTGCCGATGGCACTGTAACCTAGGCTGTGCTGGAGCTTCTTCAACCACATGCGCTTTCTCCGGGAGGTAGTCTTCTTGCCTTAGGAACACTGGACAGCACTTGAGCACTTTGGGGGCAGGCACCAACAAAAAGCACAAAATGTGAAAATGTAGTGGCACAGACTTAAAAGGATGCTTGTTTAAAATATGAGAGGTGAAGTAAGGCAAA
This sequence comes from Madoqua kirkii, assembly GCA_006408675.1. Taxonomy (NCBI): domain Eukaryota; kingdom Metazoa; phylum Chordata; class Mammalia; order Artiodactyla; family Bovidae; genus Madoqua; species Madoqua kirkii. Next base: position 8,030 of record SJYC01000256.1, read on the forward strand.
GCATCACCTCATAGTGGGAATGTGTGCGACTGATTTTTCACAAGTTTTGCTCTTCTGCTCATGTACGTACCTGTTGTCAGAAAAGTGGGAAAGTTCAGTGGATCGTGATTTGGAGGTTATGGATAAATTTTAGTGGTGGAATTTGTAAATACAGTATCTTTAAATAACAGGGAGTGGCTGGACAGAGTGTCTTTATCAGGATGAGCTTGGTGACTGCAAGTCTGGCTTAGCTTCTGGCTCCTTGAATGACTTATGGCAAATTCATTGCTGTCTTTTGAGTCTGGGTACAGATGTCCTGTACAGTGTCCTGTACTGTGGGGAAAGCACCCTCATGAGGCTGATGTGAACATTTAATGAATATTTGTGCTCAAGGATTGTGCTCGCTCAGTCATGTCCGACTCTTTGTGACCTGTGTGGGGACTATAGCCTGCCAGTCTCCTCTGCCCATGGGATTTTCCAGGCAAGAATACTGAAGTGTGTTACCATTTCCTCCTCAGGGGATCTTCCTGACCCAGGGATCGAACTTGAGTCTCTGGCATCTCCTGCCTTGGCAGGCAAATGCTTGACTACTGAGCAACCTGGGAAGCAAGGAATGAATATTTAGCCCCCTGTATAAATAAATATATTTCCATCAGTATTTCATTCACTGTCAACAAACCTTGTCAGCGGCAGTGGTGGGGTATGTTTTTCACTTATGCCTTAGGAAGACTTCAAGACTTAGTGCTTGAAGATAAAGTCTTTGTAATAATTAAGAACCTTCTATTTAACTGAAAGTATGAATCTGATTAGAAAATTTGTTCCTAGAGAGTATATTAAGTGGGTCGTGATGAGTACCCTTGCCAGTGGCTCTTTATATCTGTGCTTCTCAGACTTGAATGTGTAGACAAATAATCCAGAGATCTGGCTAAAATGTAGTTTCTGATTCAGAAGATCTGGAATGGTACTTTTTTTTTTTTTTCATTTGTAGTGACATTTGTTGTTTTCTGATTTTACAAGCAGTACATGTTCATTGAAAACGGAAATACATAAAAGCATAAAGTAAAAATTGACAATCACGCATAATTCACACTGGCCCCCTTCCCACCAGAGATAGGTGTTATTTGGATTTAGGTGCATTTCCTTCCAGTGTATACATGTTTGTTTGTTTTCTTTTTCTGACCAGGCATCTTAGTTCCCTCACCAGGGATTGAACCTGTACCCCCTGCATTGGGAGTATGGAGTCTTAACCACTTGACCGCCCGTGAAATCCCGTAGTGCTTTCAGTGGAAGTATAATTGACCTCCAGTACTGTTAGTTACAGGTGTCATAGTGATCAGTATTTCTGTACATTATAAAATGAGCATCATGATATGTCTGGTTAACATCTGTCACCATACAAACATACTATAGTATAAATGGTTATATTCCTCATGTTGTACATCTCATCCCTGTTTATTTTGTAATTGGGAGTTGGTACCTCTTAATCTCCCTCACCTATTTCATTAATTTCTCCAGATTTCTCCATCTGGCAACCGCCTATTTATTCTGTCTGTGAGTCTGTTCCATTTTGTTATGTTCCTTCGTTTGTTTTGTTTTTTAGATATGTGAAATGAGACAGTATTCGTCTTTGCCTTATTTCACTTAGCATAATACCCTCTAGGTCCATCTGTGTTATCACAGATGGCAAGATTTCATTCTTTTTTTTTTTAGTGGCTGAATAATATGGAATGGAAGTTGAGATTTGAACGGGTTTCCGGGTGATGCTGATGCTGTCGGTCCATGGGCTGAATTCTGAGTAGTTAGGCTGTATCCCGAAGCCAAGATCTGTTAGCGTCCCTCTCTCCTCATGGCTCGTTGGAGGTGACAGAGCAGACCAAGATAGTGTCGGTGAATTAAAGGAGGTCTGTCATCATTAACAGAACCAAAACCTCTCAGAAGTCAAGTAAACTGACAAAAGAGAGCAAGATAATGAAATAAACTGGTAAATAACAAAGCAATAAGCAAGTGGCCACTTCCCCAGCTTTTGCAAATTGTCTTTCAGAAACTGAACTGTAATAATAACTTTCTTTTTTTGTTGTTGTTTGTGGAACTTCCCCAACTAGGGATTGAACCTGCGGCCCTTGCAGTGGAAGCTCGGAGTATTTTTTGTTGCTATTTATGTGTTTGCCTGGGTTGGGTCTTAGTTGCGGCATGCAGGATGCAGTTCCCCAACCTGGGATCAAACGTGGGCTTCCAGCAGTGGGGAGCATGAAGTCTTAGCCCCTGGACCACCAGGGAAGTTCAAAGCAATTTTCTTTTATTTTTTTCTTAAATATTTATTTACTTATTTGGTTTTGTCAGGTCTTAATTGCTGCATGTGCTTAGTTGCTGTGTGACATTTGGGATCTTGGTTCCCCAGCCAGGGATAGAACCTGCACTCCCTGCATCGGAAACACTGAGTCCAAACCACTGGACTGCCCCTGGGGTTATAATTTTTTAAGATTCTGTTTAAGGACTGTGGTGGTGTGGAAGTTGGTAAAGACAGTATGTAGGAGCTGGAGTTTTACCTTAGAGTACAGAATTTTTGGCAGTATTTTGAATAAGACCAAGAGAAAAGATGTCTCAGACTTAATCTTCTGCATTAGAAAATCTGAATTAAGCAGAAAAATCCTTGATCCTATCAGTAGTATTTTTTTGAAGTAGCAGATACTCATTTCATTGAAAATCAAAATGATAAAGATGTGGATTCAGTTTAACACTGGAACCCTGTTTGTATGGGCTTCCTGATGGCTCAGAGGTTAAAGCGTCTGCCTGCAATGCGGGAGACCTGGGTTCGATTCCTGGGTCGGGAAGGTCCCCTGGAGAAGAAAGTGGCAACCCATTCTAGTATTCTTGCCTAGAGAATCCCATGGATGGAGGAGCCTGGTGAGTTTTCTGCAGTTCACGGGGTTGCAAAGAGTCGGACACGACTGACTGACTTCACTCCCTCACTCTTGTTTGTATGCTCTTCTGACATTTGTTTAGTAAATTTCTTTGCACTATATTTTATGCTCAAGCACTGTTAGAAATAACCCACACAATCGATTGTTTAATAATACTTGTAACTTACTCTTATGTTGTCTTATATTCTAACAATATATTTTGGAAGATAATGAGGAAATGTTGAAGTTGACATTCTTTTTTTTCCTCACGAAAACTATTATGTTTATTTTATGGTCTTTCTAGGAAGAGAGCTTGTGTTGTTTGATAGTATCTCCCAACTTTAGCTTAATATCCATTTAATAAGGATTATCATTTCTAATGTTCTCAACATTGAGAACTGTAGGGCGCTGACTCCACCCTCAGTATGAAGCTGTTTAAGACTGCCCACAAGAGGCAGCCTGCAGGAGCTTTTCCACCTCTGGTTTATTATTGATGCTGTGTCACTTTGCCTAGGTTCCTTCAATCTAGAGATTGAGGCTTTTTCATCTCCAAGAATGGGGGGAGTAAGATCTGTCATGCTCACAAGGCAGAGAAGAAGATTGAATCAGATAGATGCAAAAAGCTTTGATCCCTGGATACAAGAAGGTGAGCTTCAGTTCAGTTCAGTTCAGTGGCTCAGTCGTGTCCAGCTCTTTGCGACCCCATGGACTGCAGCGCGCCAGGTCTCCCTGTCCATCACCAACTCCCAGAGTTTACCCAAACTCATGTCCACTGAGTTGGTGATACCATCCAACCATCTCATCCTCTGTCGTCCCCTTCTCCTGCCTTCAATCTTTCCCAGCATCGGGGTCTTTTCCAGTGAGTCAGCTCTTCGCATCAGGTGGCCAAAGTATTGGAATTTCAGCTTCAACATCAGTCCTTCCAGTGAACACTCAGGACTGATCTCCTTTAGGATGGACTGGTTGGATCTCCTTGCAGTCCAAGGACTCTCAAGAGTCTTCTCCAACACCACGGTTCAAAAGCATCATTTCTTTGGTGCACAGCCTTCTTTACAGTCCAACTCTCACATCCATACATGATCACTGGAAAAACCATAGCCTTGACTAGATGGACCTTTGATGGCAAAGTAATGTCTCTGCTTTTTAATATGCTGCCTAGGTTGGTCATAGCTTTTCTTCCAAGGAGAAGGCGTCTTAATTTTGTGGCTGCAGTCACCATCTGCAGTGATTTTGGAGCCCCCCCAAAATAAAGTCTTTCACTGTTTCCACTGTTTCCCCATCTATTTGCCATGAAGGTGAGCTTACGGTCCCATATACTTTTCTGTATCCAGTGACCACCGTTACACTTGATGACCATTACACTAATCTGCCCTTTTGCTTTTGGCAGGAGATGGCTTAAATAAATAGCTTAGTCACGAACTGGGAGGGGGCAGACTTTGAAAAATATGAAGCCCAGTAGCAGTACTGATTACAGTGCACTAAATATCAGACTGTTTGGAGACAGAAAGCACTTGTGAAGTCAGCATGGAAAAGGGGGCGCTAACACCACTGAAACTCACTGTGATTACCTCTACCTGTGCTTCCATGGCCCTGGGCAGAAATAGGTCAAGAACGAGGCACAGAACATGACTGCTCTCAGACAGCTTGCACTGGAATGGCAGGATTTCCTGGTTCGATTACTATTCTCCCAAACCTCCCCTTGCTCCGGATTCCTACATGGAGATATACTCATGGTGGAATACAAGAGGATTTTTGTTGATTTAACTTGAAACAAGGGGAGGAGCCTTTGGAGAATCACTGTATTGGGCCTGAGTATATCATGAGATTAGAAAACACCTCTAGCCTTAATTTCTGATCTCTTACTCATCTAGAACCTTTCATGTTAGGGCACATGCATAATGTTTCCAGCTAATCAGTCTTCTCTTCCTTTTCCCCACATTTACTTGAATACCTTTCATGTGCCAGGCACTGCCAGGAAACCAAAATTCTTAAAGATGCAGTTGCCCCCCTTAAGGAATCAAGTAAGGAAGACAGGTACATAAGCAGGTTGTCTTTGCACCGTTGAAATCCTTTTGGGTTTCCTGTTGGGTCAAAGATAGTTTCAGCTCCTCAACTTGGATGAGTCGGGTTTTCCAACCTTCTGTTCCTCAGTTCCTTCACACTATTTTTTTGTAAATAACTGATGATGCCCATTTGGGTCATGCCAATCTTTCATGCCACCGCCATTCCTCTAGCTTAGGAGTTCACACCTTTTCCTCTCCAAGTGCAGTTTGGTTCCATGTACCCATGGACTTAAAACATGCTTAAAACATATATCTCATGCTAGGCTGTGGGAATATACAGGTGATACCTGCTTCTGCTTTCAAAGGACTTGGGTTCAGGCGGGAATTTCCGAGTCCTGTCTCTTCCCTGCTCTGCAGTGCCGTGTATTTGCCATCATAGCAGATGCTGCCTTGCGGTGTCATCTGTGCGTGCTGTCTTCCCGCCGTGCTGAGAGCTCCTTAAGGGCCGAGAGCAGAGCCTGGCATGGTGCTCGCACATACGGCGTTCAGCAACTGCTTGTTGATGACGTTATGATGCCTTCCAGACTGGGCCTGGGAGGGGCTGGCGTCGTTTGCTCCCACTTCTGCTCTCCTTGCTATTTCAGATTCCCTCAAGGTGATATTTTATCTTATTTGCACAGCATGCAATGTAACTTTTGTGTTTCTAGAGTGATGTTAGAGCTTTCTTTGACTCAGCATTTCTAAAACTGGTGAGTTTTAGAGAAATTAGTAAACAATGGAAGTTAAAACACCATAAAGTAAATTTTATTAACAATTAAATATCTAAAGAGCTAAATACATTATTCTTTGGAAACATATCTGTTAATGTGAGGATAGAGGAGTGTTTTTTCCCCCTAATTTTTTCATGGAAATTAATTCATGCTTATTATGAACTGCAGACATTACAGAAGAGTACGGTGTAGAGAATGAATGCCCCTTTTGCTCCCCCACCAAGCAGTAATCATTACAAGCTTGGTGAATATTCTGATTTTTTTTTCCCTGTGCTTAAAGTCACTTAGATTCTTGAAGTATATGTAGCCAGATCCATTCCCCGAAAGTACCAATTCTAATAAATAGCCCTGTTTTGAAAATACATAGACAGGTAAGCCTTTCTTTTGCTCAGATAAACTTTTAAAGGCTATCCTGTGTTTAGCGCTGAAAAGAACTCCCTTCTTTGGTGGTTCTTAAATTTTCTATCCTTAAAGCTCACCCCATGTAACTCCTCCATGTGCACAAAAAAGCTATTCTTTTTACAATAAAGGCTTATTTTTGCATACAGCTTTTGATTTTCACATTTATTAACTCATTTAATTTTCATTATTGGTTTTGGTGGAGGTAGGGGTCAGAAGAAGGGTGGCGGCCAGCCCACCCTTATCTTGCTGTATCCGGTCCTCCGTCACATGGAAAGTCAGTAATATTGTCCTCAGAGGCCCTTCTGGAACCTCAGTGGACCCTTCCCAGGGGACTCCACTTTCAAAAACACGGATTGCTTTTCAAAGACAGAATTCTTTAACACAGAAAAGGGTTCTTTGTCTTCTGGATATGCACGTGAGGGCTTCATTTCTTAACTTAATTTTCAGTGATTTCATTAGTGACCCTCCAACAAGTTCCTTTTTTTAAGTCTTAAAAAAAAGTGTGGAGCTGATACTGAGTAAAAAGAGACTAACACATGTAGTTTGAAAACTAGTGGGAATCCTGGCACTGGGACCTGGGTGGGATTTCAGAGAGGAGCTTGTGGTCAGACCGGTGTTAGTGCTGCTGTGCTGCAGGAAGCTGGCTGACTCCTGCCCTGGGCCTTGGCTGGGACCAAGTCCTTGTAAGTCTGTAAACTAATCAGATCCCTTTGACCAGAAGATCAGGCTCTGGGGATCTGACTCTTTGAATCAAAAAAGGAAAAAGACCTGCTTGATAAACTATAGTTTCTTAGTTTATACTTAACCTTTATGTGCCTTTGTGAAATGGAGGAAATAAGAGCACTTGTTTCATAGGGTTATTTTGAGGATTGAAATGGTGGGATTCAGGTTATTCATTAATCAATGCGTTGAGTAGGTTTGGAGTGCTTGGGAGCAGTGGCAGGTGGTGAGCAGTGATTAGATTCTGGATGTATGTTGAAGATAGGGCTGACAGCGTTTGCTGATGAATTGGTGGGATGTGGAGTGTGAGAGCCGGAGGAGCTGAAGACTCGAAGGCTTTTGGCCTGAGCATCTTGGAAGGATGGAGCTTCCACTTGGCTGAGATGGGACAGTGTGAGAGGAGCAGGATTAAGGGCTAGAAACAGGAGTTTGAATTTCAGATATCCAAGTGAGATTTGGGGGAAAAAAAATCAGTCTGGAGTTCAGGGAAGAGGTCCAGGTTCAAGCTGTGGATTTAGGGGTCATTGGCAACAGATGGGTATATGGATGGCGGTGGTGGTAAAGAAAGAGGATGAGATGGTTGGATGGCATCACTCATGTGATGGACATGAGTTTGAGCAAACTCTGGGAATTGGTGATAGACAGGGAAGCCTGGCGTGCTGCAGTCCATGGGGTCTCAAAGAGTCGGACACAACTGAGCAACTGAACTAACTGCTAAGTGGTAAAGAACCTTCTTGCCAGTGCCAGAGACAAGAGACTTGAGTTTGAACCCTGGGTCAGAAAATACCCTGGAGGAGGAAATGGCAACCCACTCCAGTATTCTTGCCTGGAGAATCTCATGGACAGAGGATCCTGGCAGCCTGCCATCCCTGGGGTTGCACATCATCAGACACAACCAAAGTGATTTAGCACAGCACTGCAACAGATGGCATTTAAAATCATGGATTAGACGAGATCACTGAGGATTGACTGTAGAAAGAGAAGTGCCTGGCGGTGAAGGCTCAGTTAGTGTTGGCAGTTGTTCCCACTATTGCTGTAATTACTCATTATTCCTGTTTATTGGAACAGTTACAGTACTGCCAGGTGAGCCAGAATTTTTTTTTTTTTTAGTGCAAATCTCTTTGAGAAAAGCAGTATTAGAAATTTCTGTAGGGAATATAATATCGGGATCTGGGGGATTGGGTGATCCTCCCTCAAGTCATGCACCCACAGAGCTGGATAGACTCAAGCATTGGGCTTCAGTAGAGCTGGGTTTGAGTCCTGGCTTTACTGTACCAGCAGTGAAATCTTTTTGAATCTCAGCTGCTTTGTTTATTCAGAGGGAGTCACTTTGCACCAACGTAGGTGGATTCAAGGAAGTAAATGTCAGTTCCCTCCCCTCCACACTCACAGGGGCTAGGCCTCTGTCCTAGAGCCAGTCAGGGTTCCTGTTCTGAAACTTATGGGATATTGATGTTCTTTCTCTCTGCTGCTTTTAAAGACCTATCCCAACTACTAGCACTTGTGAATAATGACCTTCCCTTGTGAGATGTGATTCATTGCAGTTAATTAGATTACAGTTTATATTTCTTTAGTTACAGTTTAATCATCTTAATGGGATTTAGAAGAGAGTTTGTCTTACAGCATCACATATATTCTTTTTGAATGCAGATGAAGATATTTAGTGTTCATTCCTAAAGGTTTCAGCTTTCAAAGGGGAGTGATTATCTCTGCTTAACCCATGAAAATAGACAGCAGACTTACCATTTCTGAGCCCTCGTGACCCTTTGTAGCAGCCAGAGCTGCAAAACTTCTCTTGGTAGTTCCTCTAGTATGGTCTTCAGGAAGGCTGTTTAAGGAGCAATTCTAATACCACAACTGTTGAATCTGTCTGATGGATGGTGTGGACCACTCCTCGAAGCAGTAGATTCCTCATTGTTAGAAATGTTCAAGCAGGTGCAGATATCCAGTTATTAAGTAAGTTGTGGAGATGCAGTATACAACATAGTGATTAGAGTTAATAGTACTGCATTGTATATCTGAAGACTGTGAAGAGAGTAGATCCTCAAAGGGCTCATCACAAGAAAAAAACGTGCTTAACTGTGATGGATGTCAACAAGACTCTCCGTGGTGCTCATTTCTCAGTATACACAGACATGCAGCTGACGTGTTGTCTTCGTTGTTTAGTCACTAAATCATGTCTGACTCTTTTGCGACCCCATGGAGTGTGGCTCACCAGGCTCTTCTGTCCATGGGATTCTCCAGGCAAGAATACTGGAGTGGGTTTTTGCCATTCCCTTCTCCAGAGGATCTTCCTGACTCAGGGCTTGAACCTGCATCTCCTGCATTGGTGGGCTTATTCCTCCCCACTCTGGGAGAGGGGGAGACCAATACGTTGCGACTAATGTTATGTGTCATTATGTCTCAATTTTAAAAAAGACTATGCTCTTTAATTGTAGAAATGGATATGTTAAAAAAAAAGTTTTTCCCCTCCCTTGGTCCCAGAGAAAACCTTTGTAACCTGTTATGTCCATTCTCTTAGATTTCCTTTTATCTGGTTAGATAGTCCCCAAAATATGATTACCCTGTTTTCTCATTTCTTATTTAGAGAATGTGATTGGTTCTTAGGACCCATCAAGCCACTTGATTTTTCCTTTGTTTTTTATCCTCTGGGATTAATACAGAAATAATAGGTCACCAATATTGTCTTTGTGTTGTTTAACTCTCTGCCTGGAAAATGTTAAATTCTCAAATACTGTAAATTATTTGCACCCTGTGGTCCCTTTGGAAAGCTTTTAAAATAGTTTCTTTAAATAGCTGTAGTACTCTTAAGTATCACCCATTACCTTTTTATTGCCCATTTTCTTCAAAGGAGACATGAGTAAATGTAGCAACAATTTTATTTTTATTGATTCTATGACCTTTTCATTAAAACAGCCACTTGACTAATAAACATTTATGGGGCAGCTTCTTTAATTAGACCTTCATAAATGTTGTGGCGCTTAATGGAGTTCTTTCAGAATGCTATCCGTGAGCTGTGTAGAGTAATAGAAACTGCTGCTTGCATAGCACCCCCACTAGCATTTAGTAGGATTTATTGATAATCATAGCCCCCTGAAAGACAAGTACTGTCGTTTGGTTCTATAGCCTTTTATCGTGTGTGTGTTAGTGTCTTGGTCGTTTCTAGCTTATTGCGACCCCATGGACTGTAGCCCACTAGGTTTCTCTGTCCATGGGATTCTCCAGACAAATACACTGGAGTGGGTTGCGATGCCCTCTTTCAGAGGATCTTGCTGACCCAGGGACTGAACCCAGGTCTCCTGCATTGCAGAGAGATTCTTTACTGTCTGAGCCACCAAGGAAACCCCTTTTGTCTTGAAAGTGAAAGTCGCTCAGTCAAGTCTGACTCTTTGTGACCCCATGGAGTATACAGTCCATGGAATTCTCCAGGCCAGCATACTGCAGTGGGTAGCCTTTCCCTTCTCCAGGGGATCTTCCCAACCCAGGGATCGGGCCCAAGTCTCCTGCATTGTAGGCGAATTCTTTACCACCAGGGAAGCCTCAGACATACTACTAAACTGTAACAACCCTTTAGGTGCCTGGTAGACTAAAAATACTTACATGTTTGTAGAATCCTGAGTTCATTACAGCATTTTTTTTTCATACTGTAGAATTGTGAAATTGTCTATAAGTGGATTATAACTGAAGTTAAAGAATTTATCATTGCTGTTCTCGAATTACTTTTAAAGCCTGAAAGTATTCAGTGGGCAAGTTTGGGCAATAAGCATTAGCTTTATTTATTTATTTTTTGGCCATGCTCTGTGGCACTGCAGGATCCTAGTTCCTTGGTCAGGCATTGAACTCGTGCCCCCTTGCAGTGTAAGCAGAGTCTTGACTGGATCGCCAGGGAAGTCCCACTACCTGCTTTAAAAAATTTGTTTTTAGAACATTCTTACTTGGTACCATTTTGTTTTTCAAGGCCAAACTTGCCAGTTACTCCAGGTGCTCTTGATTTCCGACTTTTGTATTCCAGTCCCCAATGATGAATAGGACATCATTTTTTTGGTGTTAATTCTAGAAGATCTTCTGGATCTTCATAGAACCAATCAGCTTCGGCTTCTTTAGCATTGGCAGTTGGGGCATAGACTTAAATTACTGTGATGTTTAATGACTTGCCTTAGAAATGAACCGAGATCATTCTGTCATTTTTGAGGTTGTACCCGAGTACTACATTTTGGACTCTTACTGATTATGAGGGCCACTCTGTTTATTCTATGGGATTCTTGCCCACAGTAGTAGGTATAATGGTCATTTAATTAAATTTGCCCATTTCCGTCCAGTTTTAGTTCACTGATTTCTAGGATGTCAGTGTTTGTTCTTACCATCTCCTGCTTGACCATGTCCAGTTTACCTTGATTCATGGACCTAACATTCCACGTTCCCATGCAGCAGCATCGGATTTTACTTTCCTGATCACATCACAGCTGAACATCTTTTCTTCTTTGGCCAGATGCTTCATTCTTTCTGGGGCAGTTAGTAGTTCTCCTCTGCTGTTCCCCAGTAGCATATTGAACACCTTACAACCTGGGGGACTCATCTTTTGGTGTCCTATCTTTTGTCCTTAACAGTTCATGAGGTTCTCATGGCCAGCATAATGGAGTGGTTTGCCGTTCTCCCCTTCTCCATTCCATCCTCCTCCTCCATCTTAGCTGAGAAACCTGTGTGCGGGTCAGGAAGCAAGTTAGAACCCTGTATGGAGCAGCTGATGGCTCAAGATCCTGAAAAGTGTACAACGGGGCTGTCAGCTATCACCCTGTTTGCTTAACCTATACGCTGAGCACATCATGAGAAATGCCGGGCTGGAATCAAGATAGGCGGGAGAAACATCAATGTCAGATATGTGGATGATATCACTCTAATGGCAGAAAGCGAAGAGGAACCAAAGAGCCTCTTGATGAGAGTGAATGAGGGAGTGAAAGAGCCAGCTTAAAATTAAATATTAGTTAAAAATCTGAGATCGTGGTATCTGGCCCCATTACTTCATGCAAATAGAAGGGGAAAAGCTGGACGTAATGACAGAGTTCCTCTTCCTGGGCTCTGAAATCTTTGCAGATGTTGACTATAGCCATGAAATCAGATGGTTGCTTCTTGGCAGGAAAGCTATGACAGACCTAGATAGTGTGTTGAGACATTACTCTGCCGACAAAGGTCCATATAGTCAAGGCTATGGTCTTCCCACTGGTCATGTATGGTTCTGAGACCTGGACCCGAAAAGAGGCAGAATGCCAAAGCACTGAGGCCTTCAAAATGTGGTGCTGGAGAAGACTCCTGCAAGTCTCTTGGACCTCATGGAGATCAAACCAGTCAAGGGAAATCAAGCTTGAATACTTGTTGGAAGGACTGATTCTGAAACTGAAGCTCTAGTATTTTGGTCATCTGATGTGAACAGTTGACTCTTTGGAAAAGTCCCTGATGCTGAAAAAATTGAGGGCAGAAGGAGAAGAGAGCATCAGAGGATGAGGTGGCTGTTGGCATCACCAATGCAATGGACATGAACTTGGGCAAGCTTCAGAAGATGATGAGGGACAGGGAGGCCTGGCATGCAACAACAGTTTGGTGCCATAGTACCTATCAGACTGTAATTGTTGGCTTTTAAAAATAAGCATCTTGAAGGCATTTTACTAGTTTTGCTTGACAGATGCTCAGTAAGGATGATGAAAGAATGGATAAAGTCTTCACAGTTTAGTTATTTGCCCCATGTACTTTTATGTTGTACAATAACACTCAGACTAAAATGGAATGTTCAGTCTGCTAACCTCCCAATTCCAGTTACCCTGAGTTCTAACTTCATTGCCTACCTTTGTGTGCTTAGTCAGTGCAGAGGGGAGTTTTACGTATAGAGAAAAGAGGCAAATTGGATGATCAGAAGTTCTAAAGTAGATTCTAATTTCTGAAGCTTCTCCTAAACAGGATTGCTTGAAATCTGGACCTTTCATTTCTGTGAGTTCTCTGAGGAGGAAGTCTGTGGTCTATCACTCCGTTATCAGAAATGTCTGTTGGCACTTCCTGGTGGTTCAGTGGTTGGGACCGTGTGCTTCTACTGCAGAGGTTCCGGGTTTGATCCCTGGTCTGGGAACTAAGACCCCACATGCCGAGCAGCCGCACTCAGTAAGTCCTCAGTAGATGCTGAAGGAATGAATTGGTTATCTTTGTGATTCGTTCTCTGGGGACTTCTCTGCTATCATTTGTCACTAAATTGGGGTAAAGGTGATCTTGCTGTATTAAAATGTTTGTGCTGGAGTATATAATTAGTGGTAAGGAACTGGGTGTTTTCATCTATCTAATTACCTCTAGTGACCGCAGTGACTTTGCTTGGTGTTATCATCGCCATTTAGCAGATGAGAAAGTAGGCTCAAAGAGGATAAGTTACTTGAACACGGTTAGTGAAAGAAAGAGTTAGAACATGGTTTGGCATACTGCGCAGAGTCTGTACCTGCTGTCAGGATTAACAGGCTCTTGTTGAATTGTTCTTGGTACCATTAAAGCTGGATATAGGAAATTTGATTTAGTGGAGCCCAAGGAGTATAGCATTGTATGCGTTTAAAAAGCCTTTGAGGACTTCAACTCTGCGTGGCCCTGAATCTGACCAAAAATTTTCCATGGGGAGTATTTTCAGTTGCTTAGAAGTTGGGAAACAGTGGAGGCAGGATGCTGGAGGAGAAGTAGCAGATGAGAAAGGTGTAGCGTGAGGGATCAGAGTTAGTTTGTTTTTTAAATTGTAACACATTTAAAATAAGCAAGGATAAAGACTAGTGCAATAACTGTGCACCCACCACAAAGCTAACTAAACTTTCATGTGATGTTTATTTCAGATCTTAAAGAAATCATTACAGCTATACCTGAAGCCCTTGCTACATCCCACTTTGTATTGGTTTATTCATATGTTAGAGTTTCTGTTCATACTGATAAATACAAAATTTTAGTACATTCATTGTTAACTGCTAAGTAATGTTATAGAGTGTGAATATGCGCTTATATTCTCTAGCTGATGATGGTTTAGGATGTCTCCCAAGTGTGACAGTAAGCACTTTTTTGCTTTCCTCTCTGCACATGTGTGTGTGCCTAGGAGAGGAAGAGCTGTGTGTGTGCACCTTCTTTCTGCCCCATCTTCTCAGATGGCACTCTCTCAAGTAAGGGCTGGTTTACAGTCCTGCCATGGTGCATGCGTGCAGGAGAGATGCTAAGCCAGAGGAAGGAAGGCATGAGGAGGAACAATCTGGGAAAACTTGACTATTTAAAGAAAATCAGAAATATATGGAAAAGGGTAAAGATTGCCTGCCAATGCAGGAAACACGAGTTCAGCCCCTGGGTCAGAAAGATCCCCTGGAGAACGAGATGGCTACCCGCTCCAGTGTTCTTGCCTGGAGAATCCCATGAACAGAGGAGCCTGGCGGGCCGCAGTTGGATGTGCCTGAGTGACTAGCACTTTCCCTGGCAGTCTAGTGGTTAGGACTCTGCCTTCCAGGGCAGGGGGTGCAGATTTGGTCCCTGGATGGGGAACTAAATTCCCACATGCCATAGGGTGTGGCCCCCCAAAAAACTCAGCACAGCATTGTAAATCAACTATACATCAATAAAAGGTTTTTTTTTTTTTTTGTTTAAGAAATATATCAGTACAGTAAAAGGAATCTCTTGCAGAAAAAAACGTATTAATCTTAGCTCATTTTCCTTCTTTAAGATCAAGATTGAGTTTTTATTGAGCTTAAACAAAGCTTTTATGTCAAATATGCTGAAAATTTTGCCTGATCACACTGTGTGTGTTCTTCAGAATCTGCTGAGTGCTACTGGAATGCCACATGAGAACAAACAAAATTGAATGACTTCTTTGTTTTTACTGGGGCAGGTGAAATTTGAATAACATAGTATGAAGAGTCCTACCATTAAAAAAAAAAAAACCTGTAATAATTTTCTTGTGTATTTTTTTGGGGGGAGTGCAATTTAAGTTGAACTTAGAATTGAGTCTTCTGAAATTAAAAAAATCTGCTTATGGAGCCAAGCCTTTGTTCCAGTCAGAAAGATTCTATACCCACCAAAAAAAAAGAAAAAACCCACATGGTTTTGTTCATAACAATCTGTTAACTGTGTCCTAATCATATCATCCCTCGGGCCTGTTAGCGGGAAATAAAATAAAGTTGTGTGCTAGCTTCCTTTTTTTTTTTTTTTTTCAATTGAAGAATCACAGACTTACAATATTAAATCAGTTTCAGGTGTATGACGTGATTTAATATATCTGTACATTACAAAATGATCACCATGATTAGTTTCCATCTGTCACCGTACAAAGTTATTACATTAATATTGACTGTATTTCCTATGCTGTTCAGTACTTCCTCATTTATTTTATAACTGGAAGTTTGTACCTCTTAATTCTCTCCATCTATTTTGCCCATCCTCCACCCCCTCCCCTTCAACCTGCATCTTTCTTCTTTTTGCCCTTGCTCACTCTTGTAATAGTTACTAGTTAAAATCTCACAGTCCAAAAGTAATAAGGAGGAAGTGGGAAGGGAGGGAGAGGACACAGATCAGTGGTTCTCAGCACCAGGCTGGTGGTGGGCTGGCACCAGCTCGCACTAATCTGCAGAAGCTGGGCATTCTGTCGGGCACAATGACCCTGTGATAGCGCATGCTGCCGCCTCATGAATTGGAGCCCATTCTTATTTCACAGTAAGTGAGCCCGCTTTGCAGGGACGAGGATTGCTTTTCTTCAGGGCCTCTGCACATCCCCAGGTGGTGCAGAAACATTTGGAAACCCCCGGCTTCTATCAGGTGACCCTACCAGAGCCTTTTCCTACCCACACCATCCTCTCTGTGTGGAATCCTCTCCTCTCTTCTTCTCTGGGTTAGGCCTATCTTCTTTTGGTGGTTCTCAGACTTCTTATTCTCAAGATTTCTTTGTACACTTAAATTTACTGAGGACCCAAATTCCTTGGTGGTCCAGTGGTTAGGAGTCCCTCTTCCAATGCATGGGACGTGAGTTCAAGCCCTGATTGGGGAACTGCGATCCCAGATGGCTCAGGGAAAGCCCAAGACCCACAGCTGAGATCCAACACAGCCAAATAAAAATATTTTTTTAAATTACTGAGGCCCCAAAGAGCTTTTATGTGGGTTATACTGATCAACATTTACCATACTAGCGGTTGAAACAGAAATTTAAAAATACGTATTCATTTTAAACGATAAGCCCCTTTACTTTGTTAACATTAGTAAACAATATATATTGTGTGCGCTAAGTTGTGTCTGACTCTGTGTGACACTGTGGACCATAGCCTGCCAGGCTCCTGTGTCCATGGACTTGTCCAGGCAAGAGTACCAGAGAGGGTCACCATGCCCTCTTCCAGGGGATCTTCCCAACCCAGGGATCGATCCCACATCTCTTACATCTCCTGCATTGGCAGGTGGATTCTTTACCACTAGTGCCACCTGGGAAGCCCCAATAAATAATATATTTTTATGAAAAAAATTCCCATTCTTTTGGAAAATGTGGCTAGAAGACTGTTTTCGGCAGTGTTTTGCATTTTATAAACTGGCTAGGAGGATGGCTGGATTCTCATCTACGTTGGGTCTCTTGTAGCATCGCTCATTGGTAAAGTGGAAAAGGCAAATGATCTTAGTATTTCTATGAAAATAGCTTGACCTTGTGGAGCCCCCCTAAAAGGGTTCCCAAGACCCCCAGGACTCCTGAATCTCACTTTGAGGGTCGTTGCTTTAGATCTCAGTTCTGTGGCCCCTTCTCCAGCGAAGCCTTCCCTGACCTCCCTCACAGGTCAGACTTTGCTGTTTTATGCCGTGATGTTACCCCTCTTGTTTGTACTGTTTATTAAAGTACCATCTTTAATGTTCTGTTTCTGCTACTTGGCTCCTTGAGATTCGGGATCCTGTATGGGTTTTGCTCACAATTCTATCCTCAGCCCTTATGCACGGGCCTCCCCTTGTGCTGGACATTCAGGACATGTTTAAATAAATAAATAAGTCAGTTTAAATAAGCAGACTTCTTGGGTTCTTGATTATAGACTTTCCCTTGAAATGTAAGGCCTTGTCTGAATTGTCTACCTAGTGTGTGCATTCACGGCATCTGATCATTTCCTTTTTTCTCCAGGCTGATCCTTGCTAAAACTGTTGCAGGGCCATCACGCCCTGGGTCTGCCAAGCATTCTGTTCATGCTCTGTCTCACCAATTGCACCGCATTATAGTTCCCCCACCTCCCCACTAATTTTTTAAAAGTACTATTTATTTTAATATGTATCTATTTATTTACTTGGCTGCACTGGGTCTTAGTTGCTGCATGTGGACTCTAGTTCCCCGACCTGGAATCGAAACCGGGCCCCCTACATCGAGAGCATGGCGTTTTAGCCACTAGACCACCAGAGAAGTCTCTTTACTTATTAAAAAAATTCTCTAAAGAAAGATGGTCATGAGATTATCATGATTTTTATTTTGTTTCTGTATTTTCCAAAATTTCTGTGAACAGACCTGTGTTAACTTTCAGATGAGAAAAGAGAGTTATTACACCTGGAGGTAATGTATTGCAGTGTAGTTGAGGAAGATTCATGACCCCATCTGTGGCCATTTGCATACTACTCACTCCATCGTAACAGCCAGTTTAGTATCTGTTTTAGATATTTTCCTTTTTTGTCCTTTCATTATAAATGGACTCATACGGTATCTGGCTGTGTGTCATATTTCTCTTACTTAGCGTGATGTTTCTGAGGTTCGTCCATGCAGTTGCATGTATCAGTATTCTGCTGTATGAGTTTTCTGTTTACCCATTTGCCAGTTGATTGATGGCCGTTTGGGTTGTTTCCACTTTTTCACTAGTATGACTCATTTCCTGGTGACTTGAATAGTAAAGAATCTGCTGCAATGCAGGAGACCCAGGTTTCATCCCTGGGTTGGGGAGATTCCCTGCAGAAGGGAAAGAGTGCCCACTCCAGTATTCTTGCCTGGAGAATGCCGTGGACAGAGGAGCCTGGAGGCTACAGTCCATGGGGTCACAAACAGTCAGACACGCCTGAGGGACTAACACTTCCACTTTTTCATGACACAGTCACATCCAGTTCTTGTGAACAGTTTTCATTTCTCTTGGGATGGAACACTGAGTGGAATCATTGGGTCATAGCATAAGCTGTTGAACTTTTACAGAAACTGCCAGACTCCTTTATAGAGGGACTGCATCGTTTTATCCGCTCCCCCACCCCCGCCCCCGTCCTGACTAGATTCTTGAGAAACTTACTGAGAAAAGGGATTGTGACTTGTTTATCTTTTCAGTCCCCTTCCCCATGGCCCACTAGCCTGTCCTAGCATATGCGTGCATGCTAAGTCGCTTCAGTTGTGTCCGATTCTGTGTGATCTTACGGACTGTAGCCTGCCAGGCTCCTCTGTCCGTGGGGTTCTCTAGGCAAGAATACTGGAGTGGGTTGCCATGCCCTCTAGGAGATCTTCCCTATCCAGGGACTGAACTCATGTCTCATATCTCCTGCATTGACAGGCAGGTTCTACCACTAGCGCAACTTGGGAAGCCCCACTTAGCGTATAGCTGACACTCAGTTTTTATTGAATGTGTCACATTGGGTTTGAAAAGACACACATGCTATAATTACAAGTAAATATAAAATTTTTGACCTAAGAGGAATCATGTTCCCAGTGTATGGGTTACTTCAGGTTCTTCATTTCTCAATTGTTTTGCACCTCAGAATGTATAGGGTGGATGGTATGGGGGAGTAGAAGGAAAGTCCAAGAGGGAGGGGATGTATGTATGCATGTGACTGATGCACTTTGTTGTACAGAAGACACTAAAATAACATTGTAAAGCAAGTATGCCCCAATTTTTTAAAAAAGAGGTTATTCTATAGGTATTCTGCTTTCCAAACAAGATTACAGTATCAGGTATTTTTAAAGTGTTTGTTATACGTGGACGTCTTTCTGTCAGCAGATGTTTGTTTTGTCCAGGTCCCAGGCACTGCAGTGTAAACTGGATAGTCTTGATCCCTGCCCTCAAGGATGTGTGGTCTAGCCATCTGGTTTAGGAGTCAGCTGACTCCACAGACACCCAGTAAACTAGTGAGTGTGGCCATATGCCAGTACAACTTCGTTGACAAAAACGAGAGGAGATTGCGTTTGGCACATGGGCTGTAGGTGCTGCCTCTTGATCTAGTTCATTTGTTTCTCTGTCTCTAACCCTTCTGTCCAGAGCAGCGATTTTCACATTTTCAGTGAAACGTTCAATGTCTTATTTGCTAGAATTAGGTGAGGTGAGATTGTTGAAGAACTTGATCTCATGCAAACAACTAAAAGCTAATGCTTGTTTTTTTCTTTTGCACTTTTATCTAGGACATTTTATTTCCTTACGTGAAAGAAAATGTTAAAGAGTATCTGCAGACACATTGGGAAGAAGAGGAGTGCCAGCAGGATGTCAGTCTTTTGAGGAAACAGGTTGGGACGATTCTGTTCCCTTGCTTCTACATTCCCAAGGGTGTTAGAGCTGCGGATGCCTGAAGGCTTAGAATATGCTCTGGACTTATTTTAAAATAAGCGCTCTAGATTCACAGAGCATGGAAGTTGCCGTGACTTGTCTGCTTAGGAATCCACATAATTAAACGGCCAGATCATGACAGTTTATTGTCTCCACATTTGCCTCTTTCTGGAGCTGTTTCAATTGCATACAAATATCACGTATTTATAAAACTAAGTCATTTCTGGGTAGAATGCAGAAGGGTCTTGTGCCATTTCGTCACATTTTTCACGAATGTCTCCTGTGACCACACTTCATCACCTTGTTCTCCACTGTCTCCTCCCCACGGCATAAGGCCCTGCTGCCCGGCCACAGAACTCCTGGGCCCGCACCTTGGCCATATGCCAGTACAACTTCGTTGACAAAAACGAGAGGAGATTGCGTTTGGCACATGGGCTGTAGGTGCTGCCTCTTGATCTAGTTCATTTGTTTCTCTGTCTCTAACCCTTCTGTCCAGAGCAGCGATTTTCACATTTTCAGTGAAACGTTCAATGTCTTATTTGCTAGAATTAGGTGAGGTGAGATTGTTGAAGAACTTGATCTCATGCAAACAACTAAAAGCTAATGCTTGTTTTTTTCTTTTGCACTTTTATCTAGGACATTTTATTTCCTTACGTGAAAGAAAATGTTAAAGAGTATCTGCAGACACATTGGGAAGAAGAGGAGTGCCAGCAGGATGTCAGTCTTTTGAGGAAACAGGTTGGGACGATTCTGTTCCCTTGCTTCTACATTCCCAAGGGTGTTAGAGCTGCGGATGCCTGAAGGCTTAGAATATGCTCTGGACTTATTTTAAAATAAGCGCTCTAGATTCACAGAGCATGGAAGTTGCCGTGACTTGTCTGCTTAGGAATCCACATAATTAAACGGCCAGATCATGACAGTTTATTGTCTCCACATTTGCCTCTTTCTGGAGCTGTTTCAATTGCATACAAATATCACGTATTTATAAAACTAAGTCATTTCTGGGTAGAATGCAGAAGGGTCTTGTGCCATTTCATCACATTTTTCACGAATGTCTCCTGTGACCACACTTCATCACCTTGTTCTCCACTGTCTCCTCCCCACGGCATAAGGCCCTGCTGCCCGGCCACAGAACTCCTGGGCCCGCACCTCTCACCCCAGCTCATTCTCGGCCCGGTCGTCGTCTTTTTTTTAATTAAACATTTTTTTATTTTATTTTTGGCTGCACTGGGTCTTCATTGCTGTGTGGGCTTTTCTCTAGTTGCAGTGAGCAGGGGCTGCTCTCTGGTTGTGTGAGAGCTTCTCACTGCTGTGGCAGCTTCTCCTGTTGCAGAGCAGGGGCTTTATGGTGCGTGGGCTTCAGGCGTCGCACCTCCCGGGCTCTGGAGCGCAGGCTCAGTAGTTGTGGCTTACAGGTGTAGTTACTCCATGGCATGTGGGATCCTCCTGGACCAGGGATCGAACCCGTGCCTCCTGCACTGGCAGGCGGATTCTTCACCACTGAGCCACCAGGGATGCCGCTCCGCCCAGTCTTTATACCTGCCTTCCGTCGCACGTGCTCTGTTCTGCTCTGACTCCTACCGCTGTGCTCTGTGGAGCTCCTCTTCTGTTGTTTATTAAAACTGCTTCACTGGCAAAGGTCTTGCATACTGTGCAGAGCAAACTCTCGGGCAATTCTTTTTGGAGTTAATTTTCTACATGGGACAATGTGGGAGGCTGTGTAAGTTCTTTCATGTTAGGAGTTTGGATTGAAGAGAATCACAGCCTTTGGGGCATGGGCGTTTGGGTTTGTTAAATTTTCCACATAACTCAGGGTTAGTCTGAAACATTCCCCTCTTCACCTTTTTTGGTGTCTCAACGCTTGTTTTGGAAACATACATATGTCTTCCCCCATTGTAGTTCATGAATCATTGCGTCTTCAGGGGGTGGGCATACACATTGTCACAGGTCAATAGCTATTAGGGTTTGCAAGATGTGGGCTGATTGCAGGAGATTGTATGTAAACCAACCCCAGGCATCCCGGCACGAGTTTCTTTTCACTGAATTCCAGGCATAAACTTAAGATTTTCTTGATTTCTTCCTCAGTTAGTTATAGTGCAGAGAAAATGATCAGATTTAACTGAAGCCCTGGTTTGGTCCTAGTAGGTTTGATCCTAATAAGTGAATCAACAAACCAGGTCTTATTATTATAACATTTTATCATTTTGTGCTCTTTGTTCTCACATGCAACATGCCTCTCAGTTTAAGTTTCAGCTTTAGTGGTACAGGAAAGCTGTTGTAAACTTATTAATTATAATCCACTGGTTTTTAGGAATCATTCATTTCAGTCCCAAAGCCTAGGATACTTTAATTTGTGACAGTGCTCGGAGCTCATGGTAGCTGGGGAAGGTTGGTCTGCTAGTTTTCAGGTATCGTGTAAGGGATCTCATCACAGATTTCCTGTTTTTGATGACTTTTAAAGGCTGAAGAGGACTCCCACCTGGATGGGGCTGTCCCGATCCCGGCAGCCTCTGGTAGCGGGGCCGATGACCCAAAGTGGATGATCCAGGCCGTGGTGGATAACGTGTACTGGCAGATGTCCCTGGACCGGAAGACGACGGCGCTGAAGCAGCTGCAGGGCCACATGTGGAGGGCGGCATTCAAGGCTGGCCACATGAAAGCAGAGTGCGTAGCCCCTCGAGAGGCTCAGCGCCCCAAAGCGAGTGTGCTTCCACTAGCTTTCTCTCTCCAGTGCAAGTCGCACGACTCGCAAAGTAGCTAAAAATCAGCATTCTTTTTACTCCAGTGAGTGAGTGTGTTATTTTTTTCCCAAAGCTGGGATAAATTTAGTTCACCCAGCTAAATTGCCCAGGCCTATTTCTGGCTTGGTGTGTTGGTTGGAAACCTTTAACCCCAGCCTTAGAAAATGGTGACTCTCTTGAGCTCAGTCGTGCCCGATCCTTAGGGTGTGAGTGATGGCGCCGTTGGGAGTTCCCGGGACTGTGAGGATTACCTGCTTCTGCCCTGTTGGAGAAGCGAGATGCTGTGATACGAGGCACCTGCCCCCGCGAGGTCCCTCAGTCGGCAGTGCCACTTTTCCACAGACCCTGGGGTCAGAGCCCTCCTGCCGGAGGAGCCTCGTGAGTCCTGAATTGCTAAGAGAGTCTTAGTAAGTCACATCTATTAGGATTTTAGGGCATTGCCTGATGTAAAGCCTAAGATCCAAGACGGTTACTAGCTGCTTCTATTTCTTTTTTCTGTCGATTGAGATGCCATTCCTTTATGTGCTTTACAAGGTGGCTTCCACCTTTTAAGGATGCTTGAGAACTTCAGAATAGGCCAGTGATGTGGAAGTCAACATCAGTTAGTTCACACTGTAAAACACCCAGAGGAGTGGAGCCAGGAGACCATGTCACAGGAGTTAGCCCTGCCTTCTCACAGAATTGGTTCCTTAATTATAAAACCAAGAGCTTGAAATGAATCATCTTAGACTTCTAAGCCCTGCTTTGGATGAGTATCAGTCTGTAGATTCAACATAGACTAATCTTACCTCTGAGTGAAAAGTAACATATGAAGTAACTCACAATTATGGGACCTGCTTTTGAACTAAATTGTCCATCCCTTTCCTTCAGTTTGCGTAATATATTGAGTTGTGTTTCATCCAGCAGACGACTTCTCTGACATTTTCCAGGTGATCCTTTATAAGAGACTGATTCTACCTCCCAAGTGTCTTGTGCTTCTCTCTTCACCCATTTCCTGTGATGTTCCCATCCGTAACAGAACACGTCGTAGAATTGGTGAACAAGTTAGTGTCAGGACCCAGAAAATCAGACATGACGCTTTGCTGATTAGCAAATGTAAGGTGGTACATGTCTCTTAACTGATTTGTTCCATAATTTTTTCCTGTAGAGTAAAACTTGAAGTTTTCTTAGTTCTCAAGAAATGTAGTTCTGTTTTCTAGCTAATCGAAGACAAATAGCTTTGAGTCCTCCAATTTTTTTTTTTTTTTTTTTTAGTTGTTTGACTACAGATCTTTCTAAAAGCATTTCTGTGCTTTCTTACGGCACACTGGACATAACCTTTTCTAGTCATGAACTAATCAAAGATTACACACAGTACAGTATTACTCTTTTTTGAATTCCTTAGGACTTCAAACACTTGCTTTCTTATTTTATCTCTCTACCCATAATCACTTTTTACTGTCATTAGGGTGACTGTGTGTCAAAAACTCTTCCCCTCTCCACTGAAACTGCTTCTGATCTGTGGCCGCGGCACTCTGGGGACACGCCCATGACCTCTGCAGGAGCTCACAGCTCGTGGAGGTGCTCTCCCCGGTGTCCATTTGAACACAAACGGAGAAACGCGCGGCAGCTGTGTGACTGGTTTTCATCCGGCTGGAATAACCTGTTGCTGCACTCTGCCTCCGTGTTCTTCCCTCTAGGTTCTTTGAAGACGTGGTCCCGGCCGTCAGGAAGTGGCGAGAGGCGGGGATGAAGGTGTACGTCTATTCTTCAGGGAGCGTGGAGGCGCAGAAGCTGTTATTCGGGCATTCTACAGAGGGGGACATTCTTGAGGCAGGTGGCCCGATTACTTTGTTTTTTGGACACCGTCAAAGCATAAAATAGTGACTGTGAGTGCTACAGTTATAAACTAAGGCAGCGTTCAGGTACTTGCCTTTGCATACGCTGTGCGAGTTGGAAAAAGTGGAAAAAACGGGAACTACATTATGGAAGGGAGAACTGTAGCCGGTCCCAGGCTTTGTACCACTTTGTAAGAAGTTCTTACACTTAGCTGCCCACAGGGAACCTGGGAAGTTTGTTAAGGATGTGGATCCCTGGGCCCTACTTCGTGGTGCATCTTGACTCAGGAGGTCTGCGGTGAGGGTCATGCATGTGCATTTAAAAATATCCACCCCAAGTGATTCTGGTGACTAGTATTAAAGCTAGCTATATGTATCCACATACGTATATAGATCGACCTATCTATCTATACATCCATCCACATACACATTTATTTATTGCAGCTAGATAAGACCTGAGTTAGCTTATAAACCAGCTGTCTTGTCAATATTAGAAATTGTCAGCCCAGAGGAAGGGGAACCGACAGCTTTTGGTTGTTGAAGGTGTCAGGTAAGAGTATGCTAGCGACACGTGCCTCTGTGGTGGTGGTGCAGTCGCTAAGTCGTGTCCAGCTCTGGCGACCCCATGTGGGGCAGCCCGCCAGACTCCTCTGTCCGTGGGATTGCCGGGAAAGAAATACTGGAGTGGGTTGCCATTTCCTTCTCCAGGGGATCTTCCTGACCCTGGGTCTCAGAAAAGGGCACACAGACTTCTTGAGTGCCTGAGAGGACACAGCGGTTTCATTTGTTTACAGTACTTTGGAGACAGATTTTATTTTCGCAGAATCCTCATTCTTCTCGAGGAGAACTAAGGCCACCTGTGAACCCTTGCACCTGAGAAAGGCAGGGCTCCCTTTTCTTTCCCACTGCCTCTGCGCCCCCTGGTGGACAGGATGGGCATTAGAAAAGGGAAAGAAATGCTGAGTAACTGAATACAGGCCAACCAAACTCAATGTTACACAATAATTTACTCAGCTAACTATTTTCTTTTTAAATAAATATTTATTGACCCTTTACCATATGCAGAGAAAGGTTTGGCTTTGGAGATGGTCACAGTCTCATTTTACCTTCCTTCTTTTCATCTTAGTTCTAAATCAAATATTAAATAAAATGCTTTCATTGATAAAACCCTTTCATTGTTTGGTAACTATTCTCCCTTGAATACAGATTTAAGCTTCTTTTCTGCTATCTCTGATAAAACAATCAGGTCACAGGAGACAAGACATAATAATTACCTACTAGGTTCAATAATGAATACTTTATTCTCCACTTGCTCATTGTGAGACAGACTTGAGAAAGAAAATATGCAAAACCATTCTTAACTTTAAAAATCAAAATATTAATATATCTGAATTTCTCTGAGTGTTTGTTTTTAGTTTGAGTGTTTTTAGTTAGGCTTATCTTTAGTTTGTGAAAAGTTCTGAAAATATTCAGGAGATCACATTATATAATGTGTGTGTGCTCAGTCATAATCCAGCTCTTTGTGACCCCATGGACTGTAGCCCACCAGGCTTTTCTGTCCATGGGATTTCCCAGGCAAGAATACTGGGCAGGTTGCCATTTCCTCCTCCAGGGGATCTTTCTGACCCAGGGATCGAACCTGCAGTTCCTGCATTGGCAGGTGGATTCCTTGCCAGTGAGCTACCTGGGAAGCCTGCCACTATTACTGCTCAAAAACGCTAGATAAAATATTGGGTTGGATAGAATTTCAAAATGTTTTATTTAGAAAATCAAAGTTTCTTGGAAGTAAGATAACAGCTTACTAACAAGGCAGCTTAGAGAAATCCGCTCATGCTGGCATCAAAAGGACATTGTGGAGCACCTTGTCATCAGAGGTGAAACCCAGTCCATAAGTTGCTTGAGTGCATATAGTATTATAATGGTAGAAAGTAGGGCATGTATATTTAAAAGACTTTGGATATAAAGTTGAAAATGAAAGAAAGCCGAAAAGATTACAGAGTGATCTTACATACGTTGAATCAGTAGTTTTCTTCTTCCAGATGTTTATTTGTATAAAACCTTACTTTATTTTTCATAGCCTCTGCAAAGTTCTCTATGAAGTAGACCTACAGGGAATATTTCTTGAGTGGATGAAGTGACTGTGATTGTTGAGTATTTCAAAGAAAAGGGATGAGAACCAGAGGGGCTGGGCTGCACATGTGCTCACGGCATCTTTGTCTCTCCTCCTGTGTGTTCAGCTTGTGGACGGTCACTTTGATACCAAGATTGGACACAAAGTGGAGAGTGAGAGTTACCGCAAGATCGCCAGCAGCATCGGCTGCTCAACCAGCAACATCTTGTTTCTGACGGACGTTTCCCGAGGTGAGCAGTCTGACTTCTTGCATTGCACACTCCAGGTGGGAGCTGAGCCTGGCACTGGAAACACTTTGCCTTCATAAAGAAGGTTTCCATGGGGAGCCATGAGAAATGAGACAGGTTCTCAAGGAAACAGTGCAAAGAGATGCTTGCAGACAAAACTTGCCTGGTGGTGATCCTGGTAAGAGGTGTAATGTAAACGGTCATTGACCTTTGTCAGGTCCCACGTGGACAGTGGCGGCTCAGCTTGGCTGAGAATCTGGGTTGCTGGTCAAAAGGACTGTGCTTGAGGCAGGGGTGCTTGGGAACTGTGCTGGGAAACTCTGGGTGCATGGAAGGCAGCGCCTCGGCTGCTGAGTGAATGCGTCTGAGGAGGGGAGTGTGGAGCACTCTTTTTCTGGGAGGTGACAGTCCCTTCACAGAAGGTGGGAGCATAGGAGAGACAGCTCTGCCCCATTTACTCTTGGTGCTTAGAGTGAAGTTTGCCAGTCGCTCAGTCATGTCCAACTCTTCGCGACCCCATGGACTGTAGCCTGCCGGCTCCTCTCTATCCATGGGGATTCTTGAGGCAAGAATATTGGAGTGGCTTGCCATTCCCTTCTCCAGAGGATTTTCCCGACCCACGGATCAAACCCAGGTCTCCTGCACTGCAGGCAGGTTTTTCACCACCTGAGCCCTGAGGGAAGCCTGTCACCCTTTAGTTAATGCACTTTGTTGCTCTCTTTCCCACAGGCTGAGAAACTACTGGAGATTCTTATTACAGCAGATCTGAGTGCCAGAGAGCGTGTTTCGGATTCTTGCCCTGTCTGCCCGTCTCTGGCCGCAGGCCTGAGTCCTGTCTCCACTCCTCCCGTTTGCACGTGGATTTTACGTCCGTGTGCAGCACCGCCTCTCTTGCCAGTTTTCCTTCCTTGAAATTTCCTCACTCTGTGCAGAGGAGTCATTTGTTAAATTGCGGGTCCTCGCCCAGTAGTTGCACGTTGAGGACCCGAGTCATTGCATTTTTAACAAGCTCCTAGGTGACTGCCACACTGCTGGTCCGGGGGCCACTCAGAGCGGTATGCCTGGAGCAGGAGTTGATAGCAGTTGTTCTGTAAAGGGCCAGACGGTGAATATTTTAGGCTTTGCAGGCCATGCTGCCACTCAGCTCTGGTCTTGGAAGTAGAGAAGCAGCCGTAGCCGGTACAGAAGTGAGTGGGCCTGGCTGTTTCCAGTAAAACTGTTTACGATAACAAGTGGTAGGCCGTCATTGGCTGACCTTCGTTCTAGAGCGTAGACTGTAGAGTCTGACACACGATTTCAAACTGTAGCTCTACCTCGGGCTAGCTCTCAGTTTTCGTATCTGTAAAATGGGCCTGGTCATATAATGCTAATTACCTAAGGGTTGTTGGAAAGATTTAGACGGGAACAGAAGCTCCATGAGGACAAGACCTTCGTTTTGTTCCTGTTTCTGGTCTTAGCATAGTACCTGGCACATAGTAGCTGCTAATTTAATGTGAAGTATTAGCTATTATCTTTCAGATGGAAACAAAAGGAGGGGAGGGGATTGTAACCCAAGACATGTTGGAGATAGTAGTCCCCGCAGTATGTAGCTTACTTGGTTTCGTTTGACTAGTCCTGTCTGTCTGTCTGTTTGGGTCTTGGTTGCTTTACCTGGGCTTTCTCTAGTTGCGGCGAGTGGGGGCTGCTCTAGTTACGGTGCGCGGGCTTCTCGTTGCAGTGCACCGGCTCCAGCGTACAGGCTCAGTAGTCGTGGCGTACGGGCTTAGTTGCTCTGTGCCATGTGAAATCTTCCTGCATCAGAGATCAAATCCATGTCCCCTGCATTGACAGGCAGATTCTTTACCACTGAACCACCAGGGAAGTTCTGACTAGTCCTGTTTTTATTTCTACCCATCCATGCTGTAGGCTTCCGTGGTGGGTCAGATGGTAAAGAATCTGCCTGCAATGTGAGAGACCTGGGTTCAATCCCTGGTTTGGGAAGATCCCCCGAAGAGGGTGTGGTGACCACTGCAGTATTCTTGCCTGGAGAATCCCCGTGGACAAAGGAGCCTGGTGGGCTGTGGGGTTGGAAGGAGTCGGATATGCTGACTGAACATACCCAGGCTGTCACCGATCTTAAAGCACTCATAGTCCAGTGAGAAGAGAGACAGCAGGTAACAGCGCGTCAGGTCAGATTATCCTGTGCATGCTTAGTCGCTTCAGTTGTGTCCAACTTTTTGCGACCCTACGGACTGTAGCCCTCCAGACTCCTCTGTCCATCGGCTTCTCCAGGCAAGAATACTGGAGCAAGTAGCCATTTCCTCCTCCAGGGATCTTCCCAGCCCAGGGGTCGGACCCACGTCTCTAATGTCTCCTGCACTGGCAGGTGGGTTCTTCACCACGAGCGCCGCTTGGGATGTCCCTCATATTGTCCTGATGGAACTAAATTCGAGGAGCACCTCGGATGCTCTAATACAGATGGTGGTGGCTCTAGAAGATAGAATACTTGAGCTCAATTTCGAAGAGAAGGAATCCACCAGGCAAACATGGTGGGCAGTCTAGCCAGGGGTTACGACATCTTTGGGGTCCAGGTGTAAGTAGGTGTTTTAGCCTGATTAGATCCTGGGGTTCCATTTGTCCCATATCTGTTTAACTGGAATTATTCCTGACAGCCTGTCCTCTGGGAAGCAGCTCAGGTCTCTGGAGGACTGATGAGAGGGAATGGAAGAAAGCTGTCGGCAGGACATGGCTCTGTCTCTGTGCGTTCATAAACACTTAATAAAGCTCAGAAGTCTAGGACACACCATCCTCCTAGTCTGTCAGTACAGTTACGTACTTGAAAAAAATGTTTTATGGAAAAACTAAAAACTATATAAAACTAATTCCACCCCCATGTGCCTATTTTTCTTTTTTTAAAGATTATTTAGTTATTTGACTGTGTTGGGACTTAGTTGCAGCATGTGAGATCTAGCTCCCTGGCCAGGGATCAAGCCCTGGCCCCCTGCACTGGGAGCTCGGAGGCTTAGCCACTGGACCACCAGGGAAGTCCCCATGTGGCTGTTTTTTAGCTTCAACAATTACAGAATTTGGACCAGATTTCTTTCTTTTTTTAAGATTTTTTTTTTTTAGATGAACCTTTTTTTTTTTAAGTCTTTGTTGAATTTCTTAACTATGTTGCTTCAGTTTTATTGCCAGAAGGCATGTGAGATCTTAGCTTCCTGACCAAGGATCAAACCCCCTCCATTGGAAGGCAAAGTCTTAACCCCTGGACCATTAGGGAAGTCCCGAGACTTGTTTCTCGCGTT
>SJYC01000258.1:0-31493 GCA_006408675.1 Madoqua kirkii
ACCTGCCTCTTGAGAAATCTGTATGCAGGTCAGGAAGCAACAGTTAGAACTGGACATGGAACAACAGACTGGTTCCAAATAGGAAAAGGAGTACGTCAAGGCTGTATATTGTCACCCTGCTTATTTAACTTCTATGCAGAGTACATCATGAGAAACGCTGGACTGGAAGAAACACAAGCTGGAATCAAGATTGCTGGGAGAAACATCAATACCCTCATATATGCAGATGACACCACTCTTATGGCAGAAAGTGAAGAGAAACTAAAAAGCCTCTTGATGAAAGTGAAAGAGGAGAGTGAAAAGGTTGGCTTAAAGCTTAACATTCAGAAGACAAAGATCATGGCATCCAGTCCCATCAGTTCATGGAAAATAGATCGGGAAACAGTGGAAACAGTGTCAGACTTTATTTTGGGGGGCTCCAAAATCACTGCAGATGGTGACTGCAGCCATGAAATTAAAAGACGCTTACTCCTTGGAAGAAAAGTTATGACCAACCTAGATAGCATATTCAAAAGCAGAGACATTACTTTGCTGACTAAGGTCCGTCTAGTCAAGGCTATGGTTTTTCCTGTGGTCATGTATGGATGTGAGAGTTGGACTGTGAAGAAGGCTGAGTGGCGAAGAATTGATGCTTTTGAACTGTGGTGTTGGAGAAGACTCTTGAGAGTCCCTTGGACTGCAAGGAGATCCAACCAGTCCATTCTGAAGGGGATCAGCCCTGGGATTTCTTTGGAAGGAATGATGCTAAAGCTGAAACTCCAGTACTTTGGCCACCTCATGCAAAGAGTTGACTCATTGGAAAAGACTCTGATGCTGGGAGGGATTGGGGGCAGGAGGAAAAAGGGACAACCGAGGATGAGATGGCTGTATGGCATCGCTGACTCGTTGAACTTGAGTCTATGTGAACTCCAGGAGATGGTGATGGACAGGGAGGCCTGGCGTGCTGTGATTCATGGGACTGCAAAGATTTGGACGCAACTGAGCAACTGAACTGAACTGATTTCTTCCTTTCACTGCCTGTTTTTGCTTCATTTACTTTGGTGCTCTGTTTTAGGTCTGTACATGTTTGTAATCTTCTTGCTAGATTGGCTCTTCATTATAGCAAGTACACGTCTTTGTTTCTTGTAACAGTTTTTTGTCTGAACCTCTATTTTACCTGATCTTAGTATAGTCACTCCCTTTCTGTTTTGGTTACTGTTTACATGGCATGTCTTTTTTCATCATTTTATGTTCAATCTGTTTTTACCTTCGCATTGAAAATGTGTTTTGTGCAGATAGAGTATAGTGGGGTTATATTTTAAAAATCCATTCTGCCAGTCTCTGCTTTCTGATTGAAGTTCAGTTCCCCACACTTCATGTAATTACTGGTAAGGACTTTCTTCTGTCATTTTTCTATTGGGTGCAAACTTGTAATTAGAAGATGAATAAGTTCTGGAGGTCTGACATGTAACATTGTGATTATGGTCAACAATACTGCATTATATACTTCAAAATTCATTTCTGCTTTTCTTGTATCTTTTTTGTTCCCCAGTCCTCCATTATTGCCTTCCTTCGTGTTAAATACGTATTTTCTAGAATGCCATTTTAATTCCCTTGTTTCTTTTACATTATGTTCTTGAGTTATTGTATTTTCCTAGTGGTTTCTCTGGGTGGTTATAATTAACATCTTATAACAATCCATCTCTAATTAGCACTACCGTAATTTTAATAGATATAAAACTGTGCTCATATATAACTCCATTCTCTGCCATCCCTCTGCTATATTGGTGTCACAAATTACATCTTTATTGTGTGCCCATGAACATAGATTTATAATCCTTTCTTTATGCAGTTGTCTTTAAACCAGATAGAGAAAAAAAAAGTTACAAACAACAAATATATTTTGTTTTAATGGCTCAGTGGGAAAGAATCTGCCTGCAATGCAGCGGATGCAACAGGAACCATGGGTTCGATCCTTGCGTTGGGAAGATCCCCTGGAGAAGGAAATAGCAACCCACTCCAGTATTCTTGCCTGGGAAATTCTGTGGTGGCCTACAGTCCATGGGGTTGCAAAAGAGTCAGACACAGCTTAGCAACTAAACAACAACAATATTGTATTAGTTTCCTAGGGCTGCAGAGAACTGCAGATTGGGTGGCTTAAAGCAACACGAGTTTATTCTCTCACAGTTCTGGATGCCAGAACTCTGAAACGAAGGTGTCGGCAGAGTTGGCTCCTTCTGGAGGCACTGAAGGCGGATCTGCCCCCTTGTGTCTCGCTTCTCCCGACAGCTGCCGATGCTCAGCGTTACTTGGCGTGCAGAGGCATCACTCTGATCCCTCTGCGCCTCCAGTGGCTTTCTCGGTGTGTCTGCATCTTCACAGACTGACTTACAGGCTCACCAGAAGACTGGATTAGAGGCCTGCCCTACTCCAGGATGACCTCATCTTAACTGATTGCATCTGCAACAATTCTGTTTCTAAATAAGGTCACGTCCTGAGCTGTTGAGGATTAGGACCAGAACAGATCTTTTTGGGGAAACACAAATCAACCCATAACACCAGGAACATGTCAGAACTTTTCACAGCCCTTATTTGCTGAAGTCTCTCATCCTCCACTCTTTCCTCTCAAGCTTTTTAGTCAGCCTGTCCTTAGTCCCAGTTGTTCTACAGTACTCCAGGTAGCTGTGCCTAATCCACTGCCTTTAACTTTTTAAAAAATCTATTACTTATTTTTGGCTGCACTGTGCCCTCATGGGTGTTGGTGTGGACTTTCTCTAGGCATGGCAAGGCAGGGCTACTCTCTGTTGCAGTGTGTGGGCTTCCATTGCGTGTCTTCTCTGTTGCAGAGCATGGGCTCTAGGCACAAGGGCCTCCGTAGTTACAGCACTTGGGTTCAGTCATTGTGGCACAGGGGCCTAATTGCTCCAAGGCATGTGGAATCTTCCCAGACCAGGGATCAAACCTGCATTGGAAGGCAGATTCCTATTCACTGCACCACCGGGGACATTTTTGACAACTGTCCTTGGGTAGGGTAGCTGCCTCAACCCTGGCCAAATTCTTAGTTAGGCAAGATAAAGGCGAACGCTTTGAGCCAGTCCCCCCAAGAAGCCACCAGATGGTTGTCATGGACTGAACTGTGTTTCCAGGCCCTCCGCCTGCTGCCCCCAAACCCTCTCAGATTCATATGTTAAAAGTCCTAACTTTCATTGTAACTGTCTTTGGAGATGGGAACTTTAGGAGGTAATTGACTGCAGCCATGAAATTTAAAAAGACGCTTGCTCCTTGGAAGAAAAGTTATGACTAACCTGTACAGCATATTAAAAAGCAGAAACATTACTTTGCCAAGGTCTGTCTAGTCAAAGCTGTGGTTTTTTCCAGTAGTCACGTATGGATTTGAGAGACTCTAAAGAAAGCTGAGCGCTGAAGAATTGATGCTTTTGAACTGGGGTGTTAGAGAAGACTCTTGAGAGTCCCTTGGACTGCAGGGAGATCCAACTAGTCCATCCTAAAGGAAATCAGTCCTTAGTATTTATTGGAACGACTGATGTTGAAGCTGAAACTCCAATACTTTGGCCACCTGATGCGAAGAACTGACTCATTTGAAAGACCCTAATGCTGGAAAAGATTGGGGGCAGGAGGAGAAGGGGACAACAGAGGATGAGATGGCTGGATGACATCACCAACTCAATGGACCATGAGTTTGAGTGAACTCTGGGAGTTGGCATTGGACATGGAGGCTTGGTTTGCTACAGTTCATGGGGTCTCGAAGAGTCAGACACGACTGAGCAACTGAACTGAACTGAAACTGAAGGTTAGATCAAGTCATCAGGGTGGGGCCCTGGGCTTCCCTAGTGGCTCAGTCAGTAAAGAATCTGCCTGCAACACAGGAGACATTGGTTTTATCCCTGGGTCGGGAAAATCCTCTAGAGAAGGGAATGGCTATACACGCCAATATTCTTGCCTGGAGAAACCCATAGATAGTAGTCTGGTGGGTTTCAGTCCATGGAGTTGAAAAGAGTCAGACACAACTGAGCAACTAACACACACACACACACACACACACACACACACACACACGGGGGGGGGGGGAGGCAGGCTAATCCAATGGGATTTATGTCCTTACAAGAGGAGGAAGAGACCCCAGAGAGCCCTCACCAAAAACTGAATTGGCCAGAACCTTTATCTTCGACTTGCCAGCCTCCAGACTGTGAAAAAATAAACTTTAACAAGCAGCCTATGCTTTTTTATTTTTTAACTGCTGCTTGAACTAACACATAGCTCAAAGCGAACAGCCACAATTCTCAACAAATAGGGTCCATTTTTCTGCTCTTACCTGGACCAGAAATACAGGCTGTTGAAGGGCGGGTCATGGTGGAGAGGTCTGACAGAACGTAGTCCACTGGGAAAGGGAATGGTAAACCACTACAGTATTCTTGCCTTGAGAACACCATGAACAGTATGAAAAGGCATTCTGACATCTAGATTCAAAGATTTCTCATAAACCTGTGTTTGCAAAGTGAGTCTCAATTTTATAAACTTAAGAATTAGAATATTAAAATGTTGATACACTAGTTCTACCTGAGTGAGTTCGGTGGATTACAGCATATTTCAAACTACAGCCAATATGGCAGGTATAATTCCTATGTGAGGACACTGATTTCCCATTTTTTTTTAATGATTATCTTCCTCTGGAACAATGAAAAAATTATTTTTCACAGACACAGGTGACATTCCAAACCTTGATGAATGGATATAAAATTTTTGGTAACAGAAAGTGTGTGTGAAGTTGAAGACTGGCTAGGACATGAATAAGAGCTCAAACCCATTACTACACACTCTGAAGTACTGAAAGATGAAGGTCAGCATTAGAAATGTCATATTCCAAAAGAACGACCATTATTGTTGTAGGTGTAAGCTTTTAGCATAAAAACCTGTTTATAAAATGAAATATTAAGGAAGAATATTAAGTATAACCTGAATATTTCAGACAGACAAACATGGAGTAATCTGGGGTGCTAGAGAAAGGGTAGAAGGTGGCTCTAAGACTCATGGGTATGGTCATATTTAGAGCTCCTAGGAAAACAATCTTCAATGCCATAGGCCTAATTTTTTTTAAATGACTAAATAGGCTTTTCATGTAGGTGTAAGCTTTTAGCATAAAAACCTGTTTATAAAATGAAATATTAAGGAAGAATATTAAGTATAACCTGAATATTTCAGACAGACAAACATGGAGTAATCTGGGGTGCTAGAGAAAGGGTAGAAGGTGGCTCTAAGACTCATGGGTATGGTCATATTTAGAGCTCCTAGGAAAACAATCTTCAATGCCATAGGCCTAATTTTTTTTAAATGACTAAATAGGCTTTTCAAAAATTGTACATTTTTAAAAGAAAATCTATTAATTGATTAAATTTGCAACTTACTTTGGCATGTTGAGCATAGCTTATGCAGTTCTAAGAATGTGCCTTGTTGGAACTGGGGTAACCACATCAGCAGACACTAATGTTGTATTGGGAATACATTTAAATTTAAAAGCACAATGTTGTATTCTGGAAGACTGATGTTTTGAGTCTTTTCATTCTGATAGTATTCTCCAAGGAACTCTAAGGGATAGAACCCCTGATTTAGCAAATAAAATCTGAATGCTTTGGATGCACCAGTGGGTAGAAGTGATTCATGCACTTTGAGAGGTTGTTAACTTTTGGGCTTCCTGAGTAACTGAACCGTATCTTGAATTCAGTAAATGAACGACATGAAACTGTCAGTAATCTAATGGAACTAATGAAAGACAGAGTAACTTGAAATAATAGAGTAGGCATTTCTACAAAGGCTTTAAGAAGAGCAATCAAACATTTCTGAATAGGATAATATATAAAAGTATTGTATATGATAGCAACTAAAATTAATTAAATTACTGTGTGAGTAATTTCAATCACTACATGCCTAGATAGAAGCCAAAACTGCAAACCATTTTAATCTTTAAGAAATAGCCACAATGATAGAAAAGAATATTAGAGACTATATTAAATTTGATGAAAGATCAGTGTAGTGGAAACAAAGAATAGTCTTTAGATAGCTTAGGGTGATTTGATCACTGCCGAGCTGTTGGATCATGGCTGAGTTTCTTAAAATATGGTTTTCCTATTTTGAAAATGACTGTGATCATCATGCCAAATTCAATAGGTTATTATAAGATTTAAATATGAGATCTCAGGAGAGGTCTTGGCTTACTGTCTGACACATATTAATTGCTCAAGAAATACTATTACAGAAATGCATTTACTGACTTATTTATGCCATACCATGTATCAAATTATACAGATCTCTATTCTTCCTACTTGTAAGGCTTGCCTCTGAGAGAAATCTGCATCTTATCTATCCTTTCTCAAATCCCTTCTTTTCAAATCAATCCATTCTACCCTGAAACTAACCCTCTTTGAAAAAGAGTAGTTATCTCCATCACTTGGCAAAGAATAGGTTCTCAATAAATCTTTACTGCATATATGAAGAAAGTTATGAAGGAAATACTAATTTACTAAAGGGTGACAAGTCTTTTATCTTCCTATAAAGAAACAAATAGTAGGAAAAATAGTGTTGGCCAAATTAATACATTTTTTTAAAGATTTCAGATATTTAGGTTGATATCCTAATTAGGCTATAAATTCCCTGAGACAGAGGGTTTAATCACCTAATCCTTTCAGTCCTTAGCTTCTATATTAATCTTCCTAAAATTTTTCTCTTATGTACTTCTGAAGCCTTCATCTGATATTCAAGGCAGTGACAGGGTTCAGGGCAGGCTGTCCCAGAATGTGTCACTTTGGCATGTGGATTATTTTGAGCTGAAGACAAACAAGTCTCAACAGACTCAAGAAGAGCTTTTTACTTCCCCTTGAGCTACCTTAAATAAAAAAAATTTTAAAAAAAGGGCAAACTTAGACTTGGGACCTGCACAAGGATGAGAGATGTTACCAGAGAAAACTTTTTACAATCATTGGCTTGTCCCACCTTCCTGTGAATTATCTTCCAATCCCTTTGAAGTCCTAGATCCCTGCCCCCATTCTCCTTAGCTCAGCATGGCACCTGAGCCTCAATTACCTCACTGTCTCAGAGCCTCACCTTTTTGGGCTTCCACCCATATATATGAAACTGAATTTGTTTCCTTCTTCTGTTAATATATTAGCAATTTAATGACTAACTCATCCAAAGAACCTAGAAGGATGATGCAGAGACCAGAGACATATGTCTCCTGACCTGTTGTGAAATATACCTTGGGTGCTCAAACATAAAACCATCTTATGTATGACAATGTGATTTATAAGACATATGTATTTGTTCTCCATCTCAGTTTCTGCCACGGAGCTCCTAAAACTGAAGAGAGCAATAAAACTGCATTTGTTAGGTTAATGGAGTGACTTTGGAAAGCTCCTAGATCATCTAAGGATAGAGGCTGGTTGCTAAGGGAACCAATCTTGTGATTAGAGGGTTTCAGATGTCCAGGACTTCCCTCTTGGCTCAGTTGGCAAAGAATCTGCCTGCAATACAGAAGACCCCAGTTTGATCCTGGATCAGGAAAATCCACTGGAGAATGTATAGGCTACCCACTGCAGTTTTCTGGGGCTTCGCTGGTGGTTCAGTTGGTAAAGAATCTGCCTGCAAAGCAGGAGATGTGGGGATCCTTGGGTTGGAAAGATCCCCTGGAGAAGGGAAAGGCTATTCACTCCAGTATTCTGGCCTGGAGAATTCCATGGACTGCATAGCCCATGGGGTCGCAAAGAGTCGGAAAGGACTGAGTGACTTTCACTTGGCAAGGCCTCCAGGAAAGAGACAAAGCTGAGAGATTGAATTCCATTATTAATGGCCAATGATTTAATCACGTCTATGTAGTGAACCCTCCATAGAAGACCCAAAAGACAGGGTCCTAAGAGCTTCCAGTTGATGAACACGTGGAGATTTGGGTAGAATAGAATGGCTAGAGAGTATAGAAACTTCAGGCCCTTCCCAAATATCTTACCCTATTCAGCTCTTCCATCTGGCTATTCTGGTGTTATGTTCCTGTGATGTGTGATCTAGTAAACAAAATGTTTCCTTGAGATCTGTAAGCTACTCTAGCAAATTAATTGAACCCAAATCATGGTTCCTTGAAACCTCTGATTTATAGTCTGTTGGTCAGAAATCAACATGTCAGCAAATTTGGAAAACTCATCAGTGGCCACAGGACTGGAAAAGGTCAGTTTTCATTCAAATTCCAAAGAAAGGCAATGCCAAAGAATGCTCAAACTACCGCACAATTGCACTCATCTCACATGCTAGTAAAGTAATGCTCAAAATTCTCCAAGCCAGGCTTCAGCAATATGTGAACTGTGAACTTCCAGATGTTCAAGCTAGTTTTAGAAAAGGCAGAGGAACCAGAAATCAAATGCCAACATCCGCTGGATCATGGAAAAAGCAAGAGAGTTCCAAAAAAACATCTATTTCTGCTTTATTGACTATGCCAAAGCCTTTGACTGTGTGGATCACAATAAACTGTGGAAAATTCTGAAAGAGATGGAAATACCAGACCACCTGACCTGCCTGTTGAGAAATCTGTATGCAGGTCAGGAA
This sequence comes from Madoqua kirkii, assembly GCA_006408675.1. Classification (NCBI taxonomy): domain Eukaryota; kingdom Metazoa; phylum Chordata; class Mammalia; order Artiodactyla; family Bovidae; genus Madoqua; species Madoqua kirkii. Next base: position 8,581 of record SJYC01000258.1, read on the forward strand.
GCAGCAGTTAGAACTGGACATGGAACAACAGACTGGTTCCAAATAGGAAAAGGAGTACGTCAAGGCTGTATATTGCCACCCTGCTTATTTCACTTATATGCAGAGTACATCATGAGAAACGCTGGGCTGGAAAAAGCACAAGCTGGAATCAAGATTACCGGGAGAAATATCAGTAACCTCAGATATGCAGATGACACCACACTTATGGCAGAAAGTGAAGAATTAAAGAATCTCTTAATGGAAGTAAAAGAGGAGAGTGAAAAAGTTGGCTTAAAGCTCAACATTCAGAAAACGAAGATCATGGCATGCAGTCCCATCACTCCATGGCAAATAGATGGGGAAACACTGGCTGACTTTATTTTCGGGCGCTCCAAAATCATAGATGGGAATACCAGACCACCTGACCTGCCTCTTGAGAAATCTGTATGCAGGTCAGGAAGCAACAGTTAGAACTGGACATGGAACAACAGACTGGTTCCAAATAGGAAAAGGAGTACGTCAAGGCTGTATATTATCACCCTGCTTACTTAACTTCTATGCAGAGTACATCATGAGAAATGCTGGACTGGAAGAAACACAAGATGGAATCAAGATTGCTGGGAGAAATATCAGTAACCTCAGATATGCAGATGGTACCACCCTTATGGCAGAAAGTGAAGAGGCACTCGAAAGCCTCTTGAGGAAAGTGAAAGAGGAGAGTGAAAAAGTTGGCTTAAAGCTCAACATTCACAAAACGGAGATCATGGCATCCGGTCCCATCACTTCATGGCAAATAGATGAAGAAACAGTGGAAACAGTGTCAGACTTTTTATTTTGGAAGGGGCTCCTAAATCACTGCAGATGGTGACTGCAGCATGAAATTAAAAGACGCTTACTCCTTGGAAGAAAAGTTATGACCAACCTACACTGTATATTCAAAAGCAGAGACATTACTTTGCTGACTAAGGTCCGTCTAGTCAAGGCTATGGTTTTTCCTGTGGTCATGTATGCATGTGAGAGTTGGAGTGTGAAAAAGGCTGAGCGCTGAAGAATTGATGCTTTTGAACTGTCGTGTTGGAGAAGACTCTTGTGAGTCCCTTGAACTGTAAGAAGATCCAACCAGTCCATTCTGAAGGGGATCAGCCGTGGGATTTCTTTGGCAGGAATGATGCTAAAGCTGAAACTTCAGTACTTTGGCCACCTCATGGGAAGAGTTGACTCATTGGAAAAGATTCTGATGCTGGGAGGGATTAGGGGCAGGAGGAGAAGGGGACGACTGAGGATGAGATGGCTAGGTGACATCACCGACTCGATGGACGTGAGTTTGAGTGAACTCCAAGAGATAGAGATGAACAGGGAGGCCTGGCGTGCTGTGATTCATGGGGCTGCAAAGAGTCGGACATGACTGAGCGACTGAACTGAACTGAACTGTCAAGGCCACCCTTGAGCCTGGGAGCAGGGCTGTGACCAAAGAGAGTTAAAACACCACCACGCTCTCTGTTTTTACTGAGATTCAGCTACTTTTGTCTACACCTTTCCCTCTGGGCTGCTGCAAGCTTTTACTTACTCCTAGGATTTTGAAAAAGTTGTTTCTGACAGGTTTTGCCAGTCTATTTGTGCTTCCTTGGAGGAAAGGACTTGTTTTATAATTAATTAATGTGTTTATTTGGCTGCCCTGGGTGTTAATTGCTGCATGTGAATTCATAGTTGAGGCACGTGAATTCTTAGTTGCAGCATGAGGGATCTAGGTCTTTGAGGAGAGATCGATCCTGGGACCCCTGCACTGCATGCTTAGAATCTTAGCCACTGGACCACCAGGGAAATCCCTTGGAGGGAAAGACTTTTGAGGTTCTTTGTGTGTTAGTTGCTCAATCATGTCGGACTCTTTATGACCCCATGAACTGTAGCCCACTAGGCTCCTCTGTCCATGGGATTCTCCAGGCAAGAATACTGGAGTGGGTTGCCATGCCCTTCTCTGGGGTATCTTCCCGACTCAGGGATCGAATCTGGGTCTTCCCACATTGCAGGCAGATTCTTTACCATCTGAACCATCATGGAAGCCCCATACTGTCATACCAAAAATAACACTTTGATCCCAACGTGATTTAAATACACAATGTTCCAGTCTGGAGTCAGACACACTATTTTGTGGCTCCAGGAAGCCTTCCCTCACCCCTCCATTCTCGCTGCCGTCACTCCACCGCTCTCTTCAACAATATGATGTTGACACTCCTCCCACCAAGAAGGTGGCGACCTTTGCTCCCTCCTTGAGTCTGGGTGGGAGCTTATGACAGCTCCAACCCAAAGAGGCCCACAGAGAGGACACTCGGACTTTCCAAGCTAGACTGTGAGAAGGATACAGCCTCTATAGACTTTTTTCAGGAGCTAGGGGTTTGGACACTTGCCTTGGGGAACCAGCTATCATGCTATGAGAGCCCAAAATAGCCCAGGTGGAGAGGCCCCTGGGGAGATGAAAGGAGGCCCCAAGCTGAGACTTTCCCGGGTGGTCCAGTGGCTAAGTCTCTAAGCTCTCAATACAGGGGGCCTGGGTTCAATCCTTGATCAGGGAACTAGATCCCATATGCTGCAACTAAGAATTCACATACCACAACTAAAGATCCTTCATGTCAAATAAAGTGAAAGTGTTAGTCACTCTTTGTGACCCCATAACTATAGCCCACCAGGCTCCTCTGTCCATGGGATTCTCCAGGCAACAATACTGGACTGGGTTGCCATTCCTGTTTCCAAGGGATGTTCCCGACCCAGGGATCAAAGCTGGGTCTCCCGAATTGTAAGCAGATTCTTTACCTTCTGAGCCAACAGGGAAGCCCAAATAAATAAATAAATAAATAAATAATAAGTAAACTAAGACCCAGTTCAGCCAAGTAAATATTTTCAAAAAGACGTCCCAAGCTGACAGCCAGCCTCAATCTGCAGACATATGAATAAACCAGCCTTCAGAGGCTTTGAGCCTTCAGCCCTCAAGGCTTCCAGCTGAGACCTCAGACCTCATGGAGCAGAAATGAGCTGCCCCTGCTGTGCGCTGTCTGAATTCCTGACCCGCAGAATCTGTGAGCATAATACACAGTTGTTTTTATGCCACTACATTTTGCGGTAATTTGCTAGGCAGCCACAGGAACTGGAAAGGCACCGAGTGAGTCATACGGTGTCAAGCAGTGGACAGACGACTTTCAAAAGTGTAGGGGGTTGGGGAGGTTGGGGGAGGGGATGACCAGCAGGGTGGTATCACAGGCTCCCTTTTCCTCCCTCCAAACAGCGGCCTCTTGTCTTCCTCCATTTTCACAGTGTCCCCACCTCCCCAGTCATCCAGGCTTGAAACCTCAGAATGTCTTCGGTTTTTCCTTTCCCTTCACCCTCCTGGGGCCTTCCTGGTGGCTCAGACGGTAAATAATCTGCCTGCAATGCAGGAGACCCGGGTTTAATCCCTGGGTCAGGAAGATCCCCTGGAGAAGGGAATGGCAACCCACTCCAGTATTCTTGCCTGGAGAATCCCATGGACAGAAAAGCCTGGTGGGGCCACAAAGAGTCGGACACAACTGAGCAACTAACACTTCACCCTTCTGGAGTGACAAATCACACCCACTGTCTTTTTCACAGCGCCTCACAAATTTGTTCTTTCCATTCCTAACAGCCTGTGCTTGAAATTCCAGGAGTTCATTGTTACCTACAGAATACAATGCAATGAGATGGAAATAGACACCCAGTGATAATAGGAGGCACCGTGCTCTCTCTCAGGTTTCATTCTAGAAAAGGGGAGGGTTTAAAGCTTTCCAGAGGCAAGTGATGATAATACTAATAGACAGTATGTGAAGTCTGCTGTGTTTTGAGAAAGCGCCTCCAGGGCTATTTGAGAAGCAAATCAGTGGGTAGTCTCTGGAGTACTTTTTTTTTTTTTTTTAATTTAAGTTAAAGGCAAAAATTTATTATTTTTTTGTTGCACCCTGTGACTCGTGGGATTTTAACTCCTTGACCAGGGATGGAAACTGGACCCCATGCAGTAGAAGCTTGGAGCCGTAACTAGACTACTAGGGAAATCTCTGGCGTGCTTCTAATCCCTGGATCCACTTGATTCCTGTGTTTAATCCAAGCGCTTTTCCTCCATCCTCTCTGAATGATCCTTGGCCACAAATCTAGACTTGGTTTACAGACATCTAGAGGTGTTAGGTGTTGACTGTTAAATAAATCTCTTAGTTCTAACGTATACCCTTTTCTTTATCTTGACCCAAACAGTATCTGTAAGGAGAGTTTTCGATGAGCTAAATTTAAAAAATCTGAGTAGGGGACTTCCCTGGCAGTCCAGTGGTTAAGACTCCATGCTTCCAATGAAGGGGTTTCAGGTTCAATCCCTGTCAAGGGAATTAAAATCCCACATGCCATACGGTATGTGTGGTGGAGGGGAATAAAATTTTTAAAAAAAATCTGAGTATCACTTGCAGGCTCATCTCAGCTTCCTGTCTTAAAGCCATGAAATAGAAGGAATTTTCTTCAGGTAAGTACCCAGTTATCCCAAAATAATGATTTTATTTTTGAAGCTCAAAAAGAGAAAATCAGGTTCTGACACAGAGCGTGCATGAAGATTACTTCAGGTCTTAATTAGAACCCGGGTATTTACTGTGTCCTACCTGCTGCAGACATCATAAGAAATAACCCTTTTTATAATCTAGAATTTCCTCCTTTAAACACAGGAAAGCTGTTTGCTAAGAGAAGTGGAGGAACAATTGCATCCTCTGACATCTGACCCTGTTACCATTGTTTCCTAAGTGTCTTGAACACTGAGTAGATTGTATTGACAAGACTACTTATTAAAAAAAAAAAAGAATGAAAATAAAACTGAAAGAAGGGGCAGGGGTGTTGCTAACAGCCACTTAAAAAATACTTGCTAAGCACTTAACTGTGTGCCAGGCACTGTTCTAGGAACCAGGTGTGTGGCAGGCAAAAATCCTTGTCGTCATGGAGCTTGACTTTTAGGGCAGAGAGGATACAATAATAAATAAAATGTGTTAGTGTTATGCATGTTAAACATTTTCATAATTATAGGACCATGTTTTTTTAAAAATGCTGTGGAGGAAAATAAAGCTGAAAAGAGGGACAGTGCTGGAATGGACTTGAAGGGGGTGGATTCTAGAGGCCAGAGAGGCCCCGGTGAGAAAGTAACACTTGAGGAGGTGAAGAAGGTGCGAGTTCCAAACATCTGGGGGAAGACTGTCAAGCCAGAGGTTTTAACAGATGCAAAGGTCCTGAGGTCAGAGCATGCCTAGCTCTTAGGGGAACATGTGGAGTCAGAGGGACTAGATCAGAGAGAATGGAAATAGAGAGGCAAGGACTTCCCTGGTGGTCTAGCAGTTAAGACTTCACGCTCCCAGTGCAGGGGGCCTGGGTTCCATCCCTGGTCAGGGAATTGGATCCCACATGCCATAACTAATCCCTCATGTGGCAATAAAGACCTCAGGTGCTGCAACTAAGACCTGGCTTGCAGCCACATAATTTTTTTTTTTTTAAGGTGAGGAGGCAGGTCCTATTGGCCTTTGTAGGGCATTTCAGTGAGTTGGGCTTTTAGTCTAAGTAAAAGAGAAGCTGTTGGAGGATTTTAAGTGGAGTGTGATGATCTAAGATCATTTTGAATGCTATGTTGAGGACGGTCTGAAGGGAGCAAATGAAAAGGCAGAGAAACTAGTTTTTGTAGGCTATTTATAAAGAGGTTAAAGTGTCTGCCTCCAGTGCGGGAGACCCGGGTTCGATCCCTGGGTGGGGAAGATCCCCTGGAGAAGGAAATAGCAACCCACTCCAGTATTCTTGCCTGGAGAATCCCATGGATGGAGAAACTTGGTAGGCTACTGTCCATGGGGTCGCAAAGAGTCGGACACGACTGAGCGGCTTCACTTACTTATAAAAATCCAGGAGAGATGGAAGTGGTTGGGACCAGATGGTAGCAGGGGATAAACTCTACTATGATTTGAAGTAAAGCAGAATGAATTTGCTGATAGATGTGGGTGTGAGAGAAGGAAGAGATAAGAATGACTTCAAGGTTTCAGTCTGGCAACTCGAAGATGAGTTGTCTTTAACTTATGCGGGAGCATGCCTGAAGGAGTGACTCTAAAGGGAGCAGATCAGGACTGTTACACTTGAGGTGCCCTTGAGGGGAGATGCCCCAAAGGTAGTGGAATACATAGGCCTGGGCTGGAGAAGCTGCGAGAGGTGAGTAGATGGCAACAGTTCAAACCAGAAGACTGGATGAAGCCACCAAGAGCAGGAGCACAGACGAGAAGGAAGTTCCAAGGCCCGAGCCACGGAACCAGTGTTAGGATGCTCATCCGACGTTAGGATGTCTGGGAGAAGGCGGCCCAGGAAAGGGGTCTGAGGAGTGGACAGGAGCAGGAAGGAGACTAAGAGTGATGTTCCGGAAGCCACGTGAAGAAAGTGTGGGTGATCCAGCTGTGAAGCTGTATAAACTATTAAAAGAATGAACCGCGTCTACAACATGACAGGGAGAACCTGAGGGAAGCAGGTCCAGTGAAGTGGTACAAGCAACAGCATGATTGGAGTGGCTTCAGCAAAGAACTGGTCCTACCGTGTAGCACAGGGAACTGTATTCAGTATCCTGTGATAAACCGTAATGGAAAAGAATATGAAAAAAATATATATGTGGATAACTGAGTCACTTTGCTGTACAGCAGAAATTAACACAACGTTGTAAATCAACTGTATTTCAATTTAAAAAGTGGGAGAGGGGCTGGGAACGGCAAATATGGACTTTTTGTTGTTTCTTTTGTTTGCTTTGAAATTTATTTACTTATGACTGAGCGGGGTCTTCGTTGCCGCCTGGGGGCTTTCTCTAGTTGCGGCTGTCGGGGCCGCATCTCGTTGTGGTGCACCGACTTCTCGTTGTGGCGGCTTCTCTTGTTGCAGAGTGTGGCTCTAGGGCACGTAGGCTCAGTGGTGGCGCATGGGCTCAGTTGCTCTGCAGCATGTGGGATCTTCCCAGACCAGGGATTGAACTCATATTCCCTGCACTGGCAGGTGGATTCTTAACCACTGGACCACCAGGGAAGTCCTTGTTTACTTTTTAAGATAGGAGATAGGAGAAATAAAAGATAGGAGAAATAAAAGAATATTTATGCTAATAAGAAGATCTTTGCTTTTCCAGTGACGGACCTAACCTCACTCATCTTCCCTTCCTTGCACTTCAGATGTGGATGTTTGCTCCTTCTTGGAACCCTCACTTTAAGGAATGTTAATAGGGAATCTGAACAGATAGAAAACTAGTTATTGTCGCCACGATAAGTAGCAAATTGCAAATTTCAGGGTATGCAGGTTTCACTTTTCTACACCATGTGAAGATCAACTTGTTTCATATGTGGAATTCTCTTTCTGCAAAGTTCCCACTACTTTGGAGGAGGTGACACATTTTAAATGTGCCTGAGAGTCCTTAGACTTGGTGGAATGGCACTTCTGTCACTTAGCTGCTGTGTAGATGGTTCTTCACACTTGTAATTAGGTGTTTAACCAACCCCACAGCTGGCCTCCTTCCTCCATTTCTGTATCATGTTGAGTGTCTTTTTTTTTTGGCTGCACTGGGTCTTAGTTGCAGCATGCAAGATCTTCCGTCTTGGTTGTGGCCTGTGGGATCTTTAGTTGTGGCATGAAAACTCACAGTTGCAGCGTGTGGCATCTCATTCCCTGACCAGGGATCAAACCTGGGCCCCCTGCATTGGGAGTGCGGAGTCTTAGCCACCAGACCACTAAGGAAGTCTCTGTTGATGAGTTCTTCAACAATTCTCCCATTTCAAAGGAAGGACAGTAACTCAAAAAGTCTTTAAAACTTCGATGTGAATCAATTAGATTTCAATAAAAGTAAATAAATAACATCCCATCTCTAACCCCCTGCTGCTGCTGCTGCTGCTAAGTCGCTTCAGTCATGTCCGACTCTGTGCGACCCCATAGACGACAGCCCACCAGGCTCCCCCGTCCCTGGGATTCTCCAGGCAAGAACACTGGAGTGGGTTGCCATTACCTTCTCCAATGCACAAAAGTGAAAAGTGAAAGTGAAGTTGCTCAGTCGTGTCCAACTCTTAGTGATCCCATGGACTGCAGCCCACCAGGCTGCTCCATCCATGGGATTTTCCAGGCTAGAGTACTGGAGTGGAGTGCCATTGCCTTCTCCCCAACCCCCCTAAAAAGCCTAAATATGAATCTTGGGCAGTAAGTACAAGGTTGTTCACAGAGGCTTCTCCCACTCTGGGCACACCCTCAGAGGGCCACCCTTGGCTATGGGGATCTGCCCTCATCATCGACACGTAAGCTAAGTGCTGTTTGTCCCTTTAAGACCAGCGAGCAGTCTCCCACATCTTCTTGGCTGTCAGCAGCTATGGAAACAATGTTAAGTTGAAACTTAGAAGTTCCTTGGCAGTCCTGTGGTTAGGGCTCCACAATTCCACAGCAGGAGGGCTTGAGTTTGATCCTGGTCGAGAAACTAAGACCCCACATGGTCCGTGGTTGTGGCTAGGGGAAAAAAAGAGGAAGCCTGTATCAGCCAGTATTTGAGTCATACTGATGAGCAGAGCCTCCTTGCTCATCCAGGATAGACACCTAGTATGAGAAATAGTTTCATTAGTCTTATTTTGGGAAGGCAAAAACCTAATTCATCCTGGCACAGTGCCTAAGGACAAAAATAAGCAGTGACGTACCAGTCTCCACGATAACTAGCAAATTGCAAATTTCAGGATATGCAAGGTTTGCTTTTCCGTACCCTTGCAAAGAAAATCCAATAAATAACACAGGTGACACAACTTGACCTCACTGTCAGTTCTCTGCTGAATCAAAAGCTATTGAACTTTGAATGTTGTTTTAAAAATATTTCTCTCCTAACCAAGAAGGGCACTTTTCCAGAGACTTAGCTGGATTACCAGAAACACAGTGTAGTCTGTTTCCTGTTGCGTTCTCTGGGCCGTCTGCATTAGCTCCTCTAAGAATGCTCACTCCAAATGCAGGCTCCCTGGTCTTGTCCTCCTAGATGAATACTGTGGTCCTTAACTCCTCGGAGGTTCTGTCGTCTGGGTCTTTACGGGTCTGTGTGCTCTGATACAAAATTTTATTTGGTCTTTGTCTTTGGTTCCTGCCAAGAGCTCCTAAAACTCTTGGGATTTTCCAAGTGATAGGGGGAGCTTTTGTTTTTTATAATGAGCCCCTTTGACCACACTTGAGTTTATGCTCATGAGATCACTATGGGTGGGGGCCTCTAGACGGCCTCAGGGTGAAGCTGGTCACCAGGAAGACTGAGTGGCCAGATCTCCTGCCGGACCTCCAGGCAGGGGTGGGGGACAGGGGCTGAAGGGGAAGGTCTATACCCTCTTCAGCAGTGGAGATTCAGAGAGCTTCTGTGTGGGTGAGCACATTGAACCCCGGGAGGATGCGTGCCCCTGCGTCCCTCACTTTCCTTGTCCTTTGCCTCTCTCCCACTTGACTGTTCTGAAGCTATACCTTTTTTTTTTTGTTGGTTTCTTTATCTTTGGCAGCACTGGGTCTTTGTTGCTGCACCCGGGAGACTGGGATTTACTCTGGGGTTGTGATGCACGCGCTTCTCGCTGCAGTGGCTTCTCGTGTCGCAGAGCACAGGCTCTAGGCACACAGGCCTCAGTCGTTGCAGCACGCAGGCTCGCTAGCTGTGGCATACAGGCTTAGTTGCTCCCAGGCATGTGGACTCTTCCTGGACAAGGGATCGAACTTGTGTCCCTGCATTCATAGGCGGATTCCTATCCACAGTGCCACCAGGAAAACCCAAGTGATATCTTGTGTGATAAACCAGAAAATTGAAGTAAACTGTCTTCCCAAGTTCTGTGAGCTGTTCTCAGGAAACCACTGAAGGGAGGGGTAGGGAGTTGTGGGAACCCTCCAATTTTATGACCAGGTTGAACCTAAGGTAATCTGGGGACCTGACGCTTGTGACCAGCATAGGAAGTGAGGGCAGTTTTATGGGGCTGAGCCTTTAAGCTGGTGGAGTCTGACAATAACTTTGGGTAGTGTCAGAACTGAACTGAATTGTAGGACACCCAGCTGGTGTCTGGAGAATCAGAGACTTGGTTGTTAGTGTGGCCAAACACCCTAGAAATATGCTATTGGTGTACCACTGAAGTTCATTTTCAACATAATGTCTCATTGGGTTTACTTATGCTTCAGTATTAGAGAAGAAATGTTCTTTGAAGAGGCAAAAAAAAATCAGAATTCTGCGTAAAAGAATTTTATTTAGCGATCAGATCTCAATGAATAATGCCAGTCATTGCTTGATTCTGTTAAAATGTGCTATTAGATATACTCTTAAAAAGTGTACAGTGCATCACCAAAAGCTATTTAACTTGGATTGTGTAGAGTAAAAGAAAACTTCATAAATCTTTGTTCTTTGATACAATTTTTAAAATATAAAAATGAAAAAAAAAACCCTCCAAAGCAGTATTCAAAAATAACAAATGTCACCTTGGACTATTTACAGTAAGATGCCTTTTTAATATGAGAACACTCTTTTTCTCACATTTTACTTGGCTGTTAGAGGCATTGTCCCTCCCCCGCCTCATGATTTCTTCCATTCCTATCTTGCAGGACACAGTCATCTTCTCTCTCATTCATCTTTGAGTCTTTCTCTGATACACCCTTTTCCTACTCTAAATTACCAAGAATTCTAGTCAACAGATGTTGGTTGAGCACCTAATGTGTGCCAGGCACTGTGCTAAGAAGTGGGGATAAATATAGAAGTGAAAAGTCATTGAACCCCCTCCTCAAGAAGCTCAGAGTTTGTGTTGAATTAAAAAACATTGTTCACATTATAGTCCTTGAAATCTCAAGTCCCTGCAAAGTGAATTTGAGGATTTCGTGAAACAAAGTGCACTCATAGCGTCTGTCAGCCTGGCCCACTGCAAGACATTTTGAATTTAGAATTCTGCTCATTTTTATGAAACACAGCCTCTATAAAGCCCAGGCCTACAGTTTGAGTTCTAAACTCTTTGCAGGTGGAAACTGCATGCTGGGTTGTAAGGGGCCAGCTGAACCAATTTGTTTGTTGAGGGGGGAGGGTACCCTTCTAATTGGCTCCTACACATTCTGAGTATGAAAAGCCCTTAACCTCCCCCACCCCAATACAAAATTTAAGCGATAGGTACATTTTTGAAACTCCCCTCTTATGTGAACCTCCAACAAGATGCTCTAAAACTCCTATCTTTGACAAATGTCCAGAAGGAGTTCTTTTTCTTACCTTTGTGCTTTTCTGTGAATTTTCTTAGCTTAAACATAAAATTCAGCCTACAGGTGACCTTTCCCCCCACCACTTTATCATGGTTGAACCCCAAACAAGTTTATTTCTTGCATTTGGTCTACATCGTCTTTATCCATGAGACCTCGAAAGACCCATGGTAGTTACTTATGAAAGAAAAAAAAAAAGGCAAATCATGAAGTAGAAATAAAAACCAAACATAGCGTACTATGGAAGCAAAAACGAAACCACACCCTGGCTGCCTCCATCTCTCCATGCCTGGCAGAACTTGGTCCTGCAAATATTCACCCTAGGAAATATTTCTCAGTCACAGGAAAGTCCAACTCACGTGGTGAGCTTTCTTCTCACAGCTTATAGCATCAAATCTGGTCAGCCAGCCGCTGAGCAATGAAGAAGGGAGTTTCTTTGGGAAAGTTCCATCCTTGATCCCACATCGTCCGCAGGTTACAAGGGGTCACATCTCTATACAGTGCCTGCCCAAGTAAATGATGCTCGGTCCATTCAAGAGCCAGATTCACTATTTCCTCATGAGCTGGTTCCAAGCCCTTTGGATCTGAAGGCAACGTTGGGAGTTGGCATTGTTCCCACATCACATTTGGCTTGCCCTACCCAAGGTAGGGTGATCACGGTGGCTGGAGTACGTGAAGAGGACAGTAAGAACTCGGGTGTTGGGAGAGAGGGGGAAAAACGTGATCATGCACAAGCTTCTTGCTCTGTCGTGCATTATATTTTCAGTGTTTAACAGCATGTGTTTCGACACACAGGGCTTGTGCTTTTTCGTTAAATAACTCGCCCTGAAAAGCTCATTTGGCAAATGTGGCCACGAATGTGTGTTTCTGCGCGCGTGTGTGTGTGTGTGTGTGTGTGTGTGTGTGTGTGTGTGGTGTGTCACGAGGTTATGTGTCAAGTCCTATGGGTGTGTCCTGGCCCCTCCCTCGCTGCCACACCCACCTCCCCAGCAAGGAAAAGCTGAAGGGTTACACCTGGTCGGTTTGATATTCGGAAGCTTCAGACAGGCTCTCTGAGAAGCTTAGGAAGTTCTCCTGGTATTCGGAGCAAACAATCTCGTAGCGATAATGCCGGAACTCCACAGCAAAGGTGCCAAAGTAAGACAGGAAGCACATGACCAGGCCCCACTGGACCCTGGCGGCGTACATGTGGATGCCTTGCGCCATGAGGATGAAGTCTGGGGAGAAGTGGTCAAGGAAAGTACCTCTGTCAGCCACGTTAAGGCTGGGCTCTTCTCTGGGCAGAGACAGGTTACAGAAAAGACCCAAAGAACTTGCCAGGGCCAGCTGAGCTCTATCTACATCAACAATACGAGGCCACATCATGCAGCCCTTCCTTTGTTCCAGACGTGCTTCTAGGAGCTTTCCTGGAGCACCTAGCTTGATCCTCACAACATCCTATTATCTTCAGTTTGTTTGAAATAGGGAGCACAGACTGATGAACCTATTTTCAGGGCAGCAGAGGAGACGCAGACATAGGGAACAGACTTGCGGACACAGCGGGGGAAGCAGAAGGAGAGGGTGCGACGAATGGAGAGGAGAGCATGGAAACATCTATACCACCATATGTAAAAGAAACAGCCGGTGGGAATTTGTTGTATGGCTCAGGTTAACTCAAACCGGGGCTCTGTGACAATCTCAAGGGGGTGGGAGGGAGGTTCAGGAGGGAGGGGACATATGTATACCTACGGCTGATTCATGTGGATGTATGGCAGAAACCAACATAATGTTGAAAGCAATTATAATTATTTAATTATCAATTAAAAATATGTAGATTAAAAAAATTAGGGAGTATAGGGGCACGTGTGCATGCTCAGTTGTGTCCAACTCTTTGAGACCCCATGGACTGTAGCCCTCTGTGCTCAGTCACGTCTCACTTTTTGCAACTCCTTGGACTATAGCTCGCCAGGCTCCTCTGTCCATGGAATTTTCTAGGGAAGAATACTGGAGTGGGTTGCCATTTCCCACCCACATCTCCTGCACTGCAGGCAGATTCTTTACCTAGTGAGCCATCAAGGAGGCCCTTAACATAAGGAAATGGAGGCCAAATGGGTAACACACGTATTAACTGGGGGTTCAAACACAAGAACTCTGATTCCTTGCCCATACATTTGACCACTATTCTCCATGGCGACCTAATAAACCATGAGACTTATAATTCCAAAGTAATTATTTGGCCAGAAAAATAATGTTATATTTTTAAAGGACACTGCAAATGACAATGGAACAATGTGTACTTACCAAATAGTGAACTACATCCATATAAGCTGTGTTCGTCTTTGCAATGCTACTAACAATGTTTAAGTGGCATTCCTTTCTAATTTTTATTATTGTTTTTCAGACAATATTATGTAGGCTGGTTTCATTCCTGGTGTTGCATTTAAACTTGTGCCCAAATAAAAATAGGCAACTAAGAAACCAAAGGAACAGATGATATGTCTATGCCTGAATATGTATGAAGTATATGCATACACACACACACATACACTTCAGGGTATATAAAGGTAGGAGCTTGGAAGAAGAAAGGTTCACAGTATTTTTGATTGCAGGAGTTCGCAGCCCCAGGTCACGGACTGCTGCAGGTCCATAGCCTGTTAGGAACGGGCCTGCACAGCAGAAGGTGAGTGGCAGGCAAGGGAGCGAAGCTTCATCTTTGTTTACAGCTGCTCCCCATTGCTCTCATTACACCTGAGCTCCACCTCCTATCAGACCAGCGGAGGCATTAGATTCTCATGAGAGCGTGAACCCTACTGTAAACTGCTTGGCCAAAGCATCTAGGTTTGGCACTCCTGATGAGAAACATACTGAAACCATCAGCTTCCCCGCCACTATCCCAGTCCATGGAAAAACTGTCTTCTATGAAACGTCCCTGGTGCCCAAAATATGAAACGTCCCTGGTGCCCAAAAGGTTGAGGACCAATGCTCTAGTGAAAGGCTAAGAGGTCAAAGACTAAATAAAATTATTTAGAAAGTCAGAAATGTTCCCTTAGAATTAGTTCTACCTTCAGAACTTAGACTTAAAATCTTGGGTAATTTTCAGAGAGCAAAAAAGTATGTGAGAACTACTTCAGCTAAACTTTGCTCTCCTGACTAGACTTGGATCCATTCATCAGGGAACCAAGAAATGGTTCCAAGTCTTCAGAAATAACATGGATCAGAATTGTTTAGTATAAGCTCAAAATTAAAAATAATTCAAAACCCTCACATACTCTTCTGACTGAGGGTTCAAAATATTGTCAAAACAATATTATTATTACTTAATAGGGGAGGGATACATCTTCAGATCTCACACTGGCAGAATTCTGACCTGTTTACTCATAAAATAATTTTGACTTGTTTACTCAGATTACTAGTAGTAAACAACTTTTTTGGCTTGAATTTCAAGTCCTTTGATGTTCTTTGTCTAATGTGACCATAGAACTTCTGAAAACCCCTAAAATGACTGAATGGCAGTTTGGAAAGGAAGAAGAAATAAACACTTCTAAATAATCCACTAACTAAAGAACATCTTTGAACACTAAATGTTTTCATATTTTAAAGCGACTCTAAGTAAAAGAACTGAGCCTGAGTTTAAAACAAACTGACACATTCCATGTGTGATCTTGGGTAACTAACCTCTGTTACTATTCTTGTTAAGTGAGGATTAAAAGCATAGACATATTTAAAGTTGCTTAGAATAATGTCTAGCACATTATAAGTGCCCAATAAATACTGGCTACTCATGAAGACTGTAATAGTGTTAGTTTACAGTTTGCCATCTAGGAACCTTATTCCTTCTTTCTCCACGGTTTCCAGAGGACCTATTGGAGTGAACACTTAGGAATGATTGACTGATCTGATTGGTGGGCTCGGAACTGGCCTGCTTCCACTGGGCTCTGCTATAGTAGGTGGGGTCACTGTGCTCACCCTAGACTAGTCCCTCTGCAATCTATTTGGGGTTCAACTGAATGAAGTGCTGTTCTCTGTCTTTCCCTGATTTCTCTACTTGTTACTGGGTGGATAAGTTGAATTCTAATGTGAGATAGGAGACCTGCACAATTCTTTCCAAGTTTACTAGGAATAAAGGCTGATTTCTTCACACCCATTTGGCACCCATTTGGCTCCTTGTGACTGTTCTCCATTGGTTCAAACTCCAAGGGAGGAAGGGAAATAGCACATCAAAACCTCAAAATTATTTGGGACAACAAAATTATTTTGGGACAACAGTGCATGCCGTGGTAATCTAGATCTTGAATTTCTTTTCCAGAAAAGCTTATTTGTTTTTCTGAAAATAGAAATGTATTTTTGTCTCTCGAAATTCATTTTTACCGTTTAATAAATGAAATAACAGAGCTATGATAAAGTCACAAATGAAAAAAATATTGTCAAGATGGAAGAAATAAAGCACAATTCTCTCTTGGATTATGCATTCTATCTATTTCACAAAAGGAAGCCTTACGCCATTTGTGATAAGGAGAATGCGTGACACCATTCCTACAGATTGAAACAGTTTTGAGCAGGCAGCACTTGTTTTTAGTTATCCATCTCCTCTTTGGCACAAAAAGGAGGTCTGAGAGTCTTCAATTTTTACTTTTACTTTTCGTTTTTGTCTAATATTCTGAAATGATCTGACAGTATATCCTAAGCAGCTGAGAATGGCAATGTTCTCATCTTCTACAAGGACAAGTCATCTGTGTTTTAATCTCACTGGCAGAGACCCTTCTCACACTCAAAGGATACAGAGGACCACGCAGAGCGTGATAGACGCTGAGAGAATAACTCGTGGAATTCCAACCTTCCGTCCTTCATTCTTAATGTTGACTTTGAGCGTCAATGCCGCCTGAATCCAGCAGGTCAACGTGCCGAATCCAAAAGTCAAGGAAGTTCCGACATTATGGATTTCTTCATCATTTGTGAGCTAAGGGATGAACAGATAATGCCCTGTGGGGCCCATTCAGAAAATACACACAGGCCAATGGAACACATGAAGGAGAAAGAAACAGGTAAAGAGATGTGCTAAGAGTGGGCTAACAGATTGCAGAAAGAGCAAAATCCTTTATCTCCACTAGCTCTCTGTGTCTATTCTTCATTGGTTTGAACTCTGAGGGAAAGAAGGGAAATGACTAGTACCCCCAAACCTCAAAACATTTGCTTAGATGAGCCAATGAATGAACAGGCAGTGGTAACTTAATTTTTGAATTTATTTTCCAGAAAAGCTTTGGAGAAAAGTAAAAGAAAAAAAAAAAACAAAACAGGAAAGTTACCCATAAAAAGAGAAATGTCAAGTTTCTCGACATAAACCCCGAACTCTGTTCTCTAGATTAAGAAATGAGACCAGAATCTGGCTGTGTATTTACTGATTGAGCATGATCAATTCTAAGCAGGTCAAGATTTCATTGGCCTGGACAACTGACAATGCTGGTTGTTATCTATTCTTATAGAATTGTCCATTTTCTGTAATATGGCCAATTATTGTTAAGGGGTTAAACCTGTGCCCCCTGCAGGGGAAGCATGGGGTTCTAACTACTGGACTGCCAGTAAATTCCCTTTTCTCTCCCATTATAATAAGGAAAATGCACTTATGAGCTTTCACCATATCTGGAGACCCATTAAAAGGCAACAGTGTTTGAAGATTCTTGGTCAAGACTTTCATACACTTAATAGATTAAAGGAGACCCATTTGGGATGTTTCAGTTGGAAGTCAGAGATGTAAACTGCTCAAATCATTGTCCACTGATTTTAAAAATATACAGTAGTGCAGTAGGAATTTTTTCTTCTTTGGAAAAAACCACCACGCCACAGGTTAAAACACATATTTTAAAAACATTTTACATAGTGATTCCCCAAGTCAACTTTTACTTCTAGAAACCTGGCTTTCCATGCTATACTTAATCTGTTTATTTATTTTTTAAATCTAATTTTAAAAATAGATGGTATATTTAATTACATGGGTCAAATTTTTAAAAATTATGAAAAGAGTACAGGCAACTGCATTATTTGTTTCCCGTGTAATCTCTGTAGATACTCCAGAAAATGTTCTATGAAGAACATGTAGTCTCATCATTGATGGTTTTGAATATTTGTGGTTCAGTCAAAAAACCCCATCAGTGGGGATTCTTTAGGAAACTTAAGTGAAAGACAAAATGTCTACTCAGTAACTTCCATCCAAGACCCAGTTGAAAGAAATGATAGTTATTGAGCATTTTACAACAGCCAGTCCTTGTAGCACAGAAGCATAAGTGGAAGGAAGATTCCCACCAAAATCTCAATGAAAAATGCTCTGTGCCCTAACATTTTGGAGCTCAACAGATAAACTCTCAAATATTCTCCTGATAATTCACTGTCCAAGGCAACAGGTTCTAAGAATGCAGCTTTCTCATTATTGGGGTTGATATGGAATGAGACCTTGGATAATTAGAGGAACTGGTGGGGTTGCATGCCTGTCTGTCAGACGACTCATTAAGTAAAAAACTACTGTACCTGGGGATGTCCAGGGGAATGAGATACTAATTTAATGGATTATCAGCACTGAGGACTCAGGGCAAGAGTCAGTCTTAGAAAACCCACTACCCTATTTTCAGTGAGAACATTACAAATGTGCTGAATGTCTGGAATGCCTTCACCATTTGGATTTCCCTCAGTAGATAAGGGAGAAGTTTAGGATCAGTGTTTAATTGCAAGAAGGAGGTTTCTAGTAGCAGTATTTAGCAGAGGCTGGAGGATGCTAGGGAGGAAATGGAGGCAGGGAAAACAGACACCATTGTAACAGTGCAGTGGTCTCCATGACTTAAAAATGAAGTCAAGAGTTGGGTGATGGTGTTGACAAGGGAAATCATGCTTAAATGACCTCGGGTGTGTATGTTAGTTGTCCAGTCATGTACGCCTCTTTGCGATCCCGTGGACTGTAGCCAGCCAGGTGCCTCCGCCCATGGGATTTTCCAGGGAAGAATACTACAGTGGGTTGCCATTTCCTCCTCCAGGAATCCCTCCTCTAGGGATCAAACTTGAGTCTCCTGTACTGCAGGCAGATTATTTACCACCTGAGCCACCAGGAAAGTCCCTAAATGACCTGGAATTTTTATACTTCTGGGAAGAAGAGTTAGGGTTAGTACATCTTTATACAAGATGTATTCTAAAGAAATTCTGGATTTTCAAACTAACTCCCACGTGAGCCTGCTAATCTGAAAAGCAAGCTTTCATCCATAAGGATGTTCAATGTTTAATTATAGAAAGGCAATGGTCCTATTAGTTTTCTAGAAAGATACATTAGGATACAATTTCTTATGAAAAAAGTATACAGTACTTTGAACGCCCTTGTAGAAAATACACAGCTATTTTAGCAGCTGCGTTTCCCAGTAGCTGTGCTATATGTCCGATGTACAGTGAGGACTTTCCCATGTATGGACAAGGGAAGCCTGGCACGCTGCAGTCCATGGGCTTGCAAAGAGTTGGACATGACTGAGCGACTGAATGGACTGAAGTGAGGCTCAATGATCAGACAGGCTGACTGCTGGAGAACCTGTGCATATTAGGAACCACTGTAGAATGTTTTTAAAAGTCCATGGAGAATTTTATGGGCCACATAGTGACTATACCTCACTGGCTGTGATAATCATATAGGTGAAGCATGAGATGGAGATGAAAAAGGCCAAATGAAGTACCTGAAAATTACCAAGTAAGGTCATTCCAAAGGAAGCCAGACAGAGAGCCACCAGGCCACTAATATTCAGCCACGGATTTAAAACCTTTGGTTTCAGTTGTATGAAGCGCAGAACAGCTACCACAAGAGCTGGGAATAAAACAAAATGTTATAATCGAAAAACTGAAATCACACAGCCAGACTAGGAAATGGCATTCTAAAGCCACAGTGTGCAAAAGTAAACTTCTTGCCATTGTACATTTTTAAATCTCTGAAACAACAGTTTTTAAAAGAAAACTTGCAGGCAATGTTTCTGATTATTGAGATGTTTTCTTCTAGCTAACCCGGGGAAAGCAGAGAGGAACTGAAGCAGCAGTGTTACATGTTACTTGGGTGAGGCAAGATGATAGACTGGTAATAGTGTTGTTCCCAGAGTTTTCAAAAACGAGGTCAGCACAGGACAGACTGGCTTAGGAGAGCATTGCAGAGGCTTGGCACACGACAAATCAGATGCAGAGAGTTGGCCCATGGCACGAGAATTCACTGATTCAATCACCCTTTAATTGAGAACAGTGTTAGGACAGACGGGGCAAGCAAACATGGGGGAGAAGACACGGTTATCAGTCTAGACAAACCTGCTGGTGCCTGTGCCAGAAATCATTCCTGGGAAGGAAAGGAAGATAAAGCAAGTATGCAAATACCTTTGTTACTAGTTTACTCCCTCTCTCCTCTGATTCTACCTGTGGGTGTTCATTGTCAAAGGACGAAGATAGTTCATCCAAGTTAGGGTACCAACAGTGAGAAAATTATGGAATCAGTATTTTAACATAGCAGATCTGAGGGTTTGGTATGTATTAAAAAGTCATACTGTGATTATGTTAAGAAAGCTCAGTTCTTCCAAATGATGTTAATTACTCATTTTAAAAGCCCACTCTTTTCAACCAAATTGTCATCAGAGAATCTGAAGAGAGATGAAGGAAGTTACTTAGATTTCAAATCTGACTTTTAATAGTGACCTTGAGGCTAGTCCATACTCAAGCCATTAATCTAAGAATCCTCTTTTATTAATTGCTTACTGCAGGGATATTTTCATATTTATACAAAAAGTTGGGAGAGCCTAGTCTACAAATGATTTTTTAAAAGCACTTGCAATTAGTATATTATAGCTAATATAAGGAAAGGCAGTTACTACTTCCTAAGGCAATTTATTTTGACAGTAAGGTCTGGAGAAGGAAATGGCAATCCACTCCAGTACTATTGCCTGGAAAATCCCATGGACAGAGGAGCCTGGTAGGCTACAGTCTATGGGGTCACAAAGAGTTGGACATGACTGAGTGACTTCACTTCACTTCACTTTCTAAGGCAATTTATTTTGACATTAAGGTTTAGCAGGGAAGATGATTAGGAATTCAGGAATTATCCTATTTATACAGCAATTCAGTAGTTAATTATTTGCTAAAAGTCTACCTTGATTACTGGCCAATATTAGTAGCCATTAATAAGAAACCATCCATAAATTTGCACTTCTCAAGTCTGCCGAATTTAGCAGTTTCAAGCTACAAAGTTAGTTCATTGAATTGACTTTCAATTCCAAGTACCTCTGGTGAAAGAGTGGTATACAACTTGGATAATATTTGGATTTTGGAAGCAAATAGAAATAAACCATAATTTATGAAATCATAAATTGGCTCTGATTTAGCTTTTAGTATATTTATATTTAGCCCATGAGTCATCATCAGATTAATAGATTATACTTGAGTTGATAATAGTTTTTCAACCTAATGGTTTGAGGGATCCAGTTAGGAGCTACAATACAATACTTTCAGAAGTTTATTAACAGTGACAACAGTTATCCTTGTTTAGCAACAAAATCGTGTTCGACTCTTTTGTGACCTCATGGACTGTGGCCCACCAGTCTCCTCTGTCCACATTAGGAGATGAAAAAATTTCTATTACTTTGGGGATGGAAATAGGAGGAAGAAGTGGGAAGAGGAAAAATTCACTACAAGCACCTCAACACAAAGTGATCTTCAGGAAAGGAAGCCATTAGATTTAGACCAGAAATCTCCACACAGGCCATCGGAGAGACACTTGCTAGTTACCTGTGTGTGGATATTAGTCAGGGCATAATGACAAAATCAATCCTAAAGGAAATCAGTCCTGAATATTCACTGGAGGACTGATGCTGAAGCTGAAGCTCCAATACTTTGGCCACCTGATGTGAAGAACTGACTCATTGGTAAAGACCCTGATGCTGGGAAAGACTGAAGGCAGGAGGGAATGTGATGACAGAGGATGAGACGGTTGGATGGCATCACCAACTTGATGGACCTCAGTCTGAGCAAGCTCCTGGGAGTTGGTGATGGATAGGGAAGCCTGGAGGGCTGCAGTCCATGGGGTCACAAAGAGTCAGACACGATTGAGCAACTGGACTGAAATGAATTACAAAATACCAAGGCAAATATGATAAAATGTATTTGAAATACATTTCACATGTGCTTTTAAAAATGACTAGTGGGGGGTATGACTCTGGGAACTCTCTGGTTGTCATTCAGTTTGGAGGGCTAGGACGGTGCTGGAACTCTGGCCCAAGCCCTGACTCACTGCTGAGGCAAACACCAAAATGGCTCTTCACGTTGGCCATCCAGGTAGTTGGTGCCACTGTACCCCAGGGGCACAGTCCCTGCCACTCTGTGTTACTCATTTCATGCCAATGGACTCCGGACGTGTACCATCCCCCTGGCTCCAGTTATGCTAGCCTTCTCATTTGTAATCTGGATGGTAAATCATTTCATCAAGAATAGATAATGAAATGAAGCAGGAAGCAGACACCTTCCTGAAGACAGGAATCAACCCCAAATGCCTAACTTCCAGAATTGCCTTCCAAACACCACACTTTGCCCTTTTCCCCTGTTAACTCCATTATAAATCAGCTGAGGGCTTCCCTGGTGGTCCAATGGTTAAGAATACTCCTTGCATGCAAGGAATACCAGCTTGATACCTGGTCTGGGAAGATCCCACATGCCATGGGGCAACTGAGCCTCTGTGTCATAACTTTTGAGCCTACGTACTGCAACTCCTGAAGACCGTGGACCTATAATTTGTGCTCTGCAACAAAAGAAGCCACTGCAATGAGAAGCCCACACACGGGAGAGTAGCCCCTGCCCACCGCAACTAGAGAAAAAGCCAGAGCAGCAACAAAGACCCAGCACAGCCAATAAATAAATAAATCTTTAAAAAAAAAATCAACTGAGACAAGGCATACTTTCCTTTTAAAACAAGATCGAGTTGAAATTTTATGGTTGTGGAAGTAATAAAGCTTCTGGTCTGTTAACAATTTTATTACAAGGTTTAAATGGAGGTAGATTCAGACTCTGCTATGAAGTCCACTTACAACCAAGTAGTGATTTAATTATAGCTTCTTGAAAAGGGTCTTCTGGGCAGCAGGGCAATTTCAAAGCTAAATTTATATATGCAGACCAATTTTTACCACATTAACATTCTGCTCAACAGATCTTTTAAAGTTTTCTTAAATTTTAAAAATTTTACTCACAGTTTTAGAAAAGATTTTAAAAAACCCACCCATCTGTGGTTTTTGATACTTACAACAGTTCTTTGCTATAGAGATGTTCTTTTTAATTTATCTCCATTAAAAATTACAAATATTAGGGAGTAATTGCTTATTTTCTTGGTTAAATTTTTTATTTTGAAGCTGATAGGGTTCTTCAAACTCAAAATAGCAGCACTTCACCACAGTTGTAGACTGGTGCCTGGCCAAATTCTTCATTTTGTTTAGTTTTACTGTTTATGCATCAATAATACCTACTTAATGATAGAACTTGTGCTCTAGGAATGGCAAACCACTTCAGTATTCTTGCCTTGAGAACCCCAAAACAGTATGAAAATGCAAAATGATAGGATACTGAAAGAGGAACTCCCCAGGTCAGTAGGTGCCCAATATGCTACTGGAGATCAGTGGAGAAATAACTCCAGAAAGAATGAAAGGATGGAGCCAAAGCAAAACAATACC
>SJYC01000261.1:0-20409 GCA_006408675.1 Madoqua kirkii
TCTGGTGCTAGTGATGTTGAATATCTTTCCCTGGGCTTGTCTATTCTGTTTACCCATTTTCAATTTGGATTTCTTTTTTTAACAGTTGAGGGAAAAAAACAGTTTGAGAGATCTTCATATATTCTAGATACTAATCTTTTTGGGGGAGGATACATGGTTTGGAAATCTTCAAGCCTGTGGCATCTCTGTTCTTTTAAACAAAGTCACTTATTAAAGAATTATTTTAAGGGTTTAATGTATGTAGGGTAAAATATACATAACACTAATTTTTTTTTTTTTACTATTTTAATCATTTCAAGTGTACGATTCAATGGCATTAAGTACCTTCATATCATTATGTAACCATCACCACTACTCATCTCCACAATTTTTTCATCTTCCCAAACTGGAACTACATACCTATTAAATAATAACCCTCTTTCCTCCTGCCCCAGCCCCTGATGCCCACCACTGTACTTTCTATTTCTATGATTTTTACTAGTCTAGCTACCTCATGTGAGTGAAATCATACAATATTCGTCCTTTTGTGTCTGGCTTACTTAATTTAGTATAAAGTCCTTAACATTCATCCCTGATGTGGTGTGTATCAGAGCTTCATTTCTCTTTGAGGCTGAATAACACGCCATTGGATGTATATACACACACCTGTTTTGCTTGCCCATTCATCTATCAGTGGACACGTGGGTTGCTTCCTCTTTTTGGCTGCTGTGAATGACGCTGCTATATATTACATATAAACAAACTCATGACCCTGTTTTCAGTGCTTTGGGGTATATACCTAGGAATGAAATTGGTCACATGGTAATTCCATGTTTAATTTTTTGAGGACCCCTCGTGACAGCCACACCATTTTACACTCACACCAGTGATACACAAGAGTTCCAGTTTCTCCGTATCCTCACCAACTCTGGCTGTTTTCTGGTTTCTTGATTGTAGCCAACCTAATGGGTGTGAAGTGAAGTGAAATTTGCTCAGTCACGTCCGACTCTTTGCGACCCCATGGACTATACAGTTTATGGAATTCTCCAGGCCAGAATACTGGAGTGGGTTGCCATTTCCTTCTCCAAACAGGTGTGAAGTGGTATCTAACTGTGGGTTTGATTTGCATTTCCCTAATGATTAGTGATGTTGAGCATCTTTTCATTTGCTTACTGGCCATTTATATCTCTTCTTTGGAGAAAAATCTATTCGTGTCTTCTGCATGTTAAAAATTTTTTTTAATTGTTGAGTTGTAGGAGTTCTTTATATATTCTAAATATTAATCCCTTATTAGAGATAGGACTTACAAAATTTTCTCCCACTATGTGAGTTGCCTTTTCACTTTATTGATAGTGACCTTTGATGCACAGAAGTTTTAAATTTTCATGATGTCCAGTTTATCTATTTTGTTATTGTTGTTGCCTGTGGTTTTGGTGTTCCATCCAAGAAATCACTGTCAAATCCAGTGTCATGAGACCTTCTCCTTATGCTTTATTCTAAATGTTTTATGGTTTTATCTCTGCCTATTCAGATCTTTGCTATATCTTGATTTAATTTCTGTATGTGGTGCAAGATAACTTCTTTTTTTTTTTTTGCATGTAAATATCCAGGACCATCTATTTAAAAGACAGTCTTTTTCAATTTTGATAAATTCTAACTTACCAAGTTTTCTTTGTGTGGATCATCATTCCAATGTCAAGCCTAAGAACTCTCTCTTTAGTGCTTAATATAGAAGATCTCCTGTAGTTTTTTTTTGAAAGATGTATAGTTTTAGATTGAAATCTGTGATCTGGTTATGTCTTTAAAACTATAGACCTTTACTGTCTTATTCAATTGGATTAGACTCCCAAAATCACTTTGACAGGAGTCAGGAAATAGGTGATGAGCTAAATCAGTCTTCTGACCTAGTAATACGTCGTAAAGAAGATTCTTACAATGAAGAACATCTACTTCAGCCATAATATATCCTAACGTCACTAGGTTCTTTGGCAATTGACGAGTATGAGCTTAAGGACAACAGTGAGGTGTATGTGTGTAGACAGCGGAAGCTCCCTTACTTCCTTTACCTCCCTACCCACTTCTGAGTTACCATGGAGGCCAGAAGATCAAAGTAAAAAGCTCTTTTAGGACAAGCTTCAATTTTGCGGTGACTGAGATGGTAAAGAATCTGCCTGCAATGCTGGAGATTTGGGTTCAATTGCTGGGTGGGGAAGACCCCCTGGAGAAGGAAGTGGCTACACACTCTGGTATTCTTGCCTGGAGAATTCCATGGACAGAGGAACCTGGCTACTACAGTTCATGGGGTTGCAAAGAGTAGGATGCAACTGAGCAACTAACATTTTCTGGTTTTGTTAATCTACCAATGCCCCATCTCACATATCTTGATCCTTTTCCTTTCTCTTTCCCTAGTAAGAGAACAACTGTGGTAACTGAACCTGGTAACTGAACAACTATGTTGTTGTTCAGCCACTAAGTCCTATCTGATTCTTTGTGACCCCGTGGACTGTAGCACACCAGGATTCCTCTGTCCTCCACCATCTCCTGAAGTTTGCTCAGACTCATGCCCATTGAGTTGGTGATTCTGTCTAACCATCTCACCTTCTGCTGGCCCCTTCAGTCTTTCCCAGCATCAGAATCTTTTCCAATGAGCTGGCTCTTCGCATCAGGTGGCCAAAGTACTGGAGTTTCAGCTTCAGCATCAGTCCTTCCAATAAATATTCAGGATTGTTTTATTTTAGGATTGATAGGTTTGCTCTCCTTGCAGTCCAAGGAACCTTCAAGAATCTTCTCCAGCACCACAATTTGAAAGTATCATCCTTCCTTGGTACTCATTGTTTCCTTGTGGTCCAGTCCTCACATCCTTGACTGTCTGGACCTTTGTCAGCAAAGTGATGCCTCTGCCTTTTAATTCACTGTCTTGGTTTGTCACAGCTTTCCTTACAAGGAGCAACTGTCTTTAAATTTCATGGCTGCAGTCACTGTCTGCAGTGATTTTGGAGCCTAAGAAGAGAAAATCTGTCACTTTTTCCACTTTTTCCCTTTCTATTTGCCATGAAGTGATGGGACCAGACACCATGATCTTAGTTTTTTTAATGTTGAGTTTCAAGCCAGCCTTTTCTCTTGCCTCTTTCACTCTGATCAAGAGGTTCTTTAGTTCCTCTTCACTTTCTGCCATTAAAGTGATACTACCTGCATATCTGAGATTGTTGATATTTCTCCCAGTAATTTTGACTCCAGTTTGTGACTCATCCAGTGCAGTATTTCACATGATGTATTTTGCATAGAAGTTAAACAAGCAGGGTGACAATATACAGCCTTGTCATACTCCTTTCCCAATTTTTGAACCAGTCAGTTGCTCCATGTCCAGTGCTAACTGTTGCTTGATAGTCCATGGGGTGCAAAGAGTCAGACACAACTGAGTGACTAAGCACAAGAAACCCACATACAGGTTTCTCAGGAAGGAAGGAAGGTGGTCTGGTATTCCCATCTCTTTTAAGAATTTTCCACAGTTTGTTGTAATCCATACAGTCAAAGGCTTTAGCATAGTCAGTGAAGAAGTAGCCATTTTTCTAGAACACCCTTGCTTTCTCCATGAGCCAATGAATGTTGGCAATTTGATCTCTGGCTCCTCTGCCTCTTTGAAACCAGCTTGCACATCTGGAAGTTCTGAGTTCATATACTGTGAAGCCTAGCTTAAGGGACTTTGAGCATCACCTTACTAACATGTGAAATTAGCACATCTGGTAGTCTGAACATTCTTTGGCATTGCCCTTTTTGGGGACTGGAATGAAAACTGACTTTTTCCAGTCTTGTGGCCACTGCTGAGTTTTCCAAATTTGCTGACACACTGAGTGCAGCACTTTAACAGCATCATCTTTTAGGATTTGAAATAGCTCAGTTGGAATTTCATCACCTTCACTAGCTTTGTTTATAGTAATGCTTCCTAAGGCCCACTTAGCCTCACACTCTAGGATGTCTGGTTCTAGGTGAGTGACCACACCATTGTGGTTATCCAGGTCATTAAGACCTTTTTTGCTTAGTTCTTTTGTGTATTCTTGCCACTTCTTAATCTCTTCTGCTTCTGTTAGGTTCTTACTTTTTCTGTCTTTTATCATGCCCATTCTTACAAGAAATGTTCCCTTGATAACTCCAGTTTTCTTGAAGAGATACCTGGTCTTTCCCATTCTATATTTTTCCTTTATTTCTTTTCACAAAAGAGACACAGTGGTATAGAATGGACTTTTGGTCTCTGAGGGAGAAGGAGAGGGAGAGGGTGGGATGATTTGGGAGAATGGCATTGAAACATGTATACTATCATATAAGAAATGAAGCGCCAGTCTATGTTCAATACAGGATTACAGAGTGAAGTAAGCCAGAAAGAAAAGCACCAATACAGTATACTAATGCGTATATATGGAATTTACAAAGATGGTAACGATAACCCTGTATGAAAGACAGCGAAAGAGACACAGATGTATAGAACAGTCTTTTGAACTCTGTGGGAGAGGGAGAGGGTGGGATGATTTGGGAGAATGGCATTGAAACATGTATACTATCATATAAGAAATGAAGCGCCAGTCTATGTTCAATACAGGATACAGGATGCTCGGGGCTGGTGCACAGGATGATCCAGAGAGATGATATGGGGTGGGAGGTGGGAGGGGGCTATGGCCTTGGGAGCTCATGTACACCTGTGGCTGATTCATGTCAATGTATGGCAAAACCAATACAGTATTGTAACATACAATAAAGTATTAAAAATAAATAAAGTTTAAAAAAAAAAGGGCTTTTTATCTCTCCTTGCTACTCTTTGGGAACTCTGCATTCAGATGGATATATCTTTCCTTTTCTCCTTTGCCTTTCTCTTCTCTTCTTTCCTCAGCCATTTGTAAAGCCTCCTCAGACACCTATTTTGCCTTCTTGTGCTTCTTTTTCTTTGGGACGGTTTTGGTCACTGCCTCCTGTTCAGTGTACAAACAGTTAAAGGAGGTAACTGTTACCTATAGTGCCTGTCAGGAGTTCTTCAGGCACTCTGTCTATGAGATCTAACCCCTTGAATCTATCTGTCACCTCCACTCTATAATCACAAAGGACTGTGTTATATACACTCAAAGAACGGGACTCTGTTGTAAGTCCCATTTTGTCCAAAATAACCTGTCTTTCCTTAGCCCATACCTAGCTGTTAATGTGACCAAAAGAACCTTCAATAGAAAAAAAACTGATGTGCTCTATTCTTTCTGTGCTGGAAGAGGATTCCTGGAGGTGCCAAGAGATGAAAATTTGATTTCTTTAAGAAAATATTTCTTTATTTGGCTGCACCGGGTCTTAGTTGTGGCACATGGGATCTTTAGCTGTGGCATGTGGGGTCTAGTTCCCTGACCGGGGATAGAACCCGGGCTCCTTGCACTGGGAGCAGAGACTTAGCCATTGGACAACCAGGATAGTTCCTGGTTTGGTTTTATAAGCTGTTCTGACTTGGTAAGTTCAGATGTTGACTGCAAATACCTTTAAAAGAAAAAAAAATGAATAGGTCTATTCAATCAACTCTCTTCACTGCCTCGGTGTTACCTGAGAGGTAATTCTCTTTTTCTCATCTTTCCTGACACCATTAAAATAAACTGGCCCAGTGCTTCTAGTCACAGAAGCAAGTGTCACAGAAAGTTTACTTACATTTCCTAGTAAGGACAAGTTCCACTCTTTCCCTGAGTTGTATCAGTGTGGTACCTACCAGCTAGGAGGCCACATTTTTCTTTGCCTTTTTAAAGAGGGGAGGAAGGAAGGACTACACCATACCTCTAAGATAGCTTTATCTTTGCATTCTGAATTATGTTTCTATTTAATGTAATATTTACTCCATTGGTATTAATCTTCCAATAATATCTCACAGGAAAAAACAGGATAATTGCCCCCATGTTCCAAATAGTAAACTATATCTGGAACAATGTCACCCAATACATTTCTGACAAAAGGAAGAAAAGAACCAGAATTGTGTAAACCTTCTCAAAAGGGTTCTGGCATTTAGACTCAGTTTGGAAGATTCTCCTCCAAGTGGTGTCATTTATCCAAATGATTTGCAAAGCTGTTACCCAGACGGTCAAATCCTCCTCACATGCCAGTACTGCTAATCCTCTGTACCTTTCTACTGGGTGTTTGTTTCTTTCAGTAAATAGCAATTCTTCCACTTAACTTTAACTTTGGAGAAGGAAACGGCAACCCACTCCAGTATTCTTGCCTGGAAAATCGCATGGATGGAGGAGCCTGGTAGGCTACAGTCCACGGGGTTGCAAAGAGTTGGACATGACTGAGCGACTTAACTTTAATTTTGGAAGATTCTCCTCCAAATGGTGTCATTTATCCAAATGATTTGCAAAGCTGTTATCCAGATGGTCAAATCCTCCTCGCGTGCCAGTACTGCTAATCCTCTGTACATTTCTACTGAGTGTTTGTTTCTTTCAGTAAATAGCAATTCCTCAAGTCTAAGGCTTCCCTAGTGGCTCAGATGGTAAAGAATCTGCCTGCAATGTGGGAGACCTGGGTTTGATTCCTGAGTTGGGAAGATCCCAGGAGAAGGGGATGGCTGCCCACTCCAGTATTCTTGCCTGGCGAAGTCCATGGACAAAAGATCCTGGTGGGCTGCAGCCAGAGGGGTTGCAAAGATTCAGACACAACTGAGCGACTAGCACACAAGTCTGAGCAGCCTTCACTGTCTTTCACGGCATCTGTGGTAGGAGTGGGCCTGCACAGTGGGGACCGTCGAACACTTGGAGTCAGAGGCTGAACACTTCAATCTGCTCCCTGATCCCCCGAAGCTCTCCTTCTTCCTCAGAGAGAAAAATGAACTGTCAAAGGCCTGCAGTGGTTCCGCCATCGCCACTTTTCTTCCTCCGTAAATCTGATAGCCTTTTAAAAAATCTTCTGGCGGCGCCACGGCGTGCAAGACACAGGATCTTAGCTCCCTGCGTGTGTGCTCCGTCATGTCCAGCTCTGCGCCCCAGTGGACTGCAGCCCTCCAGACTCCTCTGTCAGTGGGATTTTTCCAGGCACGACTACTGGAGTGGGTTGCCATTTCCTTCTCCAGGGATCTTCCCCCACCCATGGATCGAATCCATGTCTCCTGAGTTTCCTGAATCGGCAGGCAGATTCTTTACCACGGAGCTGCTCTCCTTCTTCCTCAGAGAGAAAAATGAACTGTCAAAGGCCTGCAGTGGTTCCGCCATCCCCACTTTTCTTCCTCCGTAAATCTGATAGCTTTTTAAAAAATCTTCTGGCTGCACCATGGTGTGCAAGACACAGGATCTTAGATCCCTGTGTGTGCTCCGTCATGTCCAGCTCTGCGCCCCAGTGGACTGCAGCCCGCCAGGCTCCTCTGTCAGTGGGATTTTTCCAGGCACGACTACTGGAGTGGGTTGCATTTCCTTCTCCAGGGATCTTCCCCACCCATGGATCGAATCCATGTCTCCTGAGTTTCCTGAATTGGCAGGCAGATTCTTTACCACGGAGCCACCTGGGAGGCCCTCTTAATTCCCTGACCAGGAATCAAACCCTTTCCCCCTGCATTGGCAACACAGAGTCTTAATCACTGGACCTCCGTGGAAGTCCTAAGTCTTCTAGCTTTAATGCTCAAGAGAACATCTGGTCACTTGAACATTTACAGTCTCATGGAAGCAAATAAAGCGTTACCTTAAGCCCAAACTAGCTTGGCGCCCAAGCCTCCAGCTATGTAAAGGTGATCTGAATAGGGGGTCTTGATAATGGTCATATATTCATATTTTTTATCATCAAATTCCAAACAGATGGCTCATACAGTATTATCTACTGAATCTATACAAGTCAAAGAATATAGTGTACTGTTAATAATCAGATTCTTTACCACGGAGCCACCTGGGAGGCCCTCTTAATTCCCTGACCAGGAATCAAACCCTTTCCCCCTGCATTGGCAACACAGAGTCTTAATCACTGGACCTCCGTGGAAGTCCTAAGTCTTCTAGCTTTAATGCTCAAGAGAACATCTGGTCACTTGAACATTTACAGTCTCATGGAAGCAAATAAAGCATTACCTTAAGCCCAAATTAGCTTGGTGCCCAAGCCTCTAGCTATGTAAAGGTGATCTGAATGGGGGTCTTGATAATGGTCATATATTCATACGTTTTTATCATCAAATTCCAAACAGATGGCTCATACAGTATTATCTCCTGAATCTATACAAGTCAAAGAATATAGTGTACCGTTACCGTGATAACCCTAAAGACAAGCCTTCTGCTCTTTCAAGTGGTGGTAAAATTCCTCCAAGCCACAAATTTTTTTTTTTAAATTTTGTAATTTATCAGGAAGTAAGCTCTCTGCCAAAGCAATTTTTTCATTCTGCTCTTAGGGCCAGCTGGCATGGAGCAAGAAAGATTAAAAAGTCACTACTAATGACCTGGATTGTCACAGTGTCTATGAACCAAGCGCATCTTTGATTTTTTTTTTTTAACCTTCAGGGAATCTTGAGTTATTTTTCACAAGTGTCATAGACAAATGTGGAGGGTTTGTGTTATTTTGTAATTCATTTACAATTATAAATTGTAATGACAAGGACTATTTGTTTTGTTTTGTCCTTAAAATGTTTACAGAGTCTCAGATATAAGCCAGCATAGACAGACATCTGCAAAACAACAAACTCAATATGCTGGTGGTTAAAATTCATTCTGCTTTCAATATTCTAAATCTGGGAAAGCATGATAGCTTGAATGACCTGGTGTCACCCTAAAAATACACGACTTCCTCTAATCATAAAGATATAAACAATACTATTCAGGCTATGAGGTCAATTTCCAAAATAATTTCTCTGAGCACTGGAAAGAAACAATATATTAGTTAAAAAGGGAACTCTGTGAAATACTACCATCTCTAAAAGAATAGGACAATTTCAATATAGAACCAATAGTGATTGGTTTTTTCCCCCAGTGTACTCTTGATTTCTAAAATCAATCACTTTGGGACTACCCTAGTAGTCCAGTGGGTAAGATTCCAAGATCCCAATGCAGGGGGCCCAGGTTTGACACCTGGTTGGGGGACTAAATCTTGCAAGCTGCGACTAAGACTCTGCATGCTACAGTGAAGATCCCACAAGCTGCAGTGAAGACCCAGGGCAGCCTAAAGAAATATTAATAAAGAAATATTAAAAAAAGATAGTCAATCACTTTCATTCAATTGACAGATGACTTATAGGGATTCTCTTATGTCTGTGGCCCAAATGATTCTTTTTCTCAGAAGCAGATGGAACGTACTGACCTCATGTCATTCACAGAATAATCCCAGAAGGAAGTCTCTTCTTCCAGTTTTCAATTCAACAATATCCTCTTAGAGTTTCTATGCCAAGAGCCTCCTCAGAGGCCATTTATATCTTCAATAATATTAAAAATATTCCCCATGTGTGGCAGATATAATTGCCAACCCAACAGTCATTTCTCGGTGTTGTCTTAGCTAACAGAATCTAGTTCTACTCAGGACAGCAATGTGTTCAACCCAAGGGTATAAGTCATGACCAGTCTAAGCCCATCATAGGTATTTCATTTTCCTATATTTCCAGGCTCCCTTGCACCTAGTCAATGAGATGCAAATGGGAAGGATTTGCATCCCTGATAGTGGAAAGTCTCTTTTCTGCCCACTCTCCTCCTTTCCCATTTGGGATGCTGTTGTGAAAGTATGATACCTAGTGCTATGGCATCCATCATGCAACCATGAGGCCAAAAATACAATGAGCCAAAGCCAACATACTGAGGCTGGCAGAGTAGCAGATGGAAAGAACTGACTCCTTGATAGGATCATTGAGTGTCAAGGTCCAGCCTCAGCAGAGTCCAGGGATATCCTCAGGATGGATGATGTCGGCGAATGAAGAAAGATTGTTCAACCCAAGGGTATAAGTCATGACCAGTCTAAGCCCATCATAGGTATTTCATTTTCCTATATTTCCAGGCTCCCTTGCACCTAGCCAATGAGATGCAAATGGGAAGGATTTGCATCCCTGATAGTGGAAAGTCTCTTTTCTGCCCACTCTCCTCCTTTCCCATTTGGGATGCTGTTGTGAAAGTATGATACCTAGTGCTATGGCATCCATCATGCAACCATGAGGCCAAAAATACAATGAGCCAAAGCCAACATACTGAGGCTGGCAGAGTAGCAGATGGAAAGAACTGACTCCTTGATAGGATCATTGAGTGTCAAGGTCCAGCCTCAGCAGAGTCCAGGGATATCCTCAGGATGGATGATGTCGGCGAATGAAGAAAGACAGAGAAAGAGAGAAGGAAAGAATGACACGGGGTGACCAAGCTTCAGTGAGCAAGGCCCATTACTTTATTTTCAGAGAGGGCTTTTATACCCTGAGTTGTACATATAGCAAGGTGGAAAATGTAGAGTCAACTCAACATTCCATCAATATTAACTTTTATTGATACCAGGTTCCTTCCTGCAAGAGTCTTATTTTCTGTACATTATCTTCTGGCCCGGAGGCCTGTTGATATTTTATGACCTCTTTTTGGTAAAGGTTGGTCAGCCAGAACAATCATTTTCCCTTAAAGTGTTTTTTCTTAAATTCTTAGCCTGCATCACCCTTAAAGTACAGAATTATATTTTTATGGAGCAAAGATTTAGTGGGTCACAGCAAAGAAAGAACTTATTAACTCAAAGTCTAATGTTGCTAATGCTAAAGCTACTGCTTGTTATTTCTACCTCCTGACTATATACACTCCCAGGAGCACAATGGATAAGGGATGTGAGAACTTGGCAGCAAGCATTGGCTCAACAATGTTGCAAGAGTCTGGATAAACCTGCCAAGTAAGCTAGAACGCCAACAGCCTGTTTGAATTGAAACAGTCTTTTCATGCCCAAGAGATTTATTAGCTAGAGCTCTAAGTTGATTTTTAATCTCGCCTTTGCCCATCAGGCCTCTTCCTCACGACCTTTGCCATGGGCGGGATTCTCCACGCTGGCTCCTGGCAATTGAGACACTGCACTAAATTCTAGCTATCACCAGCTTCCAAATTTTTTGTAATGTGAACCAATGAAGTCTTTACTGTTTTATTACTATAGGTTGGTATAGCATCAAAATCTATCCTCCTTTCTTTCATTATAGTTAGGCAAATGGCCAAGACATGGAAACAGCCTAAATGCCCATTGACAGACAAATGGATAAAGATGTGGTCCATAGATATAATGGAATATTACTCAGCCATAAAAATAATGGAATGATGCCATTTGTAGCCACACAGATGTACCCAGCGATTACCATACTAAGTGAAGTAAGCCAGACAAAGACAAATATCATACGATATCACTTATATGTGGAATCTAAAAAAAGAGATACAAGTGAAATTATTTACAAAACATAAAGAGACTCATAGACATAGAAAACAAACTTATGGTCATCAAAGGAGGATGGGAGAGGGATCAGTTAGGAGACTGGGGTTAACACATACATGCTACTATATGTAAAACAGATAAATTACAAGGTCCTACTGTATCAGATGAGAAACTATATTCAATGTTTTGTAATAACTGAATCACTTTCAGGTGCTGTACACCTGAAATTAACATGGCATTGCAAATCAACTATACTTCAATAGAAATAAAATAAGATAATTAGACAAAACTGTTTAGAAAAAAAGAACAGACACAAGAAAATTGTCTTCCAAAATTTGGTCTGTGCCAAGAAAGTCCCTTGATTCTTTAAAAGAGAAAAAGAAAACAAAAATCATCTGATATGCCTGATGGTGATTGCAGCCATAAAATTAAAAGACCCTTGCTCCTTGGAAGGAAAGTTATGACCAACCTAGACAGCATATTAAAAAGCAGAGACATTAGTTTGCCAATAAAGGTCCGTCTAGTCAAGGCTATGGTTTTTCCAGTGGTCATGTATGGATGTGAGAGTTGGACCATAAAGAAAGCTGAGTGCTGAAGAATTGATGCTTTCAAACTGTGGTGTTGGAGGAGACTCTTGAGAGTCCCTTGGACTGCAGGGAGAT
Source organism: Madoqua kirkii (assembly GCA_006408675.1). Classification (NCBI taxonomy): domain Eukaryota; kingdom Metazoa; phylum Chordata; class Mammalia; order Artiodactyla; family Bovidae; genus Madoqua; species Madoqua kirkii. Next base: position 11,982 of record SJYC01000261.1, read on the forward strand.
CCAACCAGTCCATCTTAAAGGAGATCAGTCCTGGGTGTTCATTGGAAGGACTGATGTTGAAGCGGAAACTCTAATACTTTGGCCACCTGTTGCAAAGAGCTGGCTCACTGGAAAAGACCCTGAGGCTGGGAAAGATTGAGGAGGAGAATGGGACAACAGAGGATGAGATGGTTGGATGGCATCACCAACTCAGTGGACTTGAGTTTGCGTAGCCTCCAGTGATGAACAGGGAGGCCTGGTGTGCTACAGTCCATGGGGCTGCAAAGAGTTGGACATGACTGAGTGACTGAACTGAACTGAACTGGCAGGTGGGAAATGCCAATGGCTTCTCTATCTCAGACATCAGGAGATTAGAGCTGAGAAAATGCATGTGGCCTTTCTCCTGAAGTCTACTGTTCCAGAGGCCTGAGTAGAACTGCCACTGATGTCAGTGTGGGAGGCAAGGAAGTAGAGAAATGAGGCTCAGGACCCAGGGCTTGGAAAGGATTTGCAAAGAGACTTCTGGTCTGTGAACTGCCAAGAAGTTAATACATCACAAGCCAGCTGAGTCTCAGAGGGATTTGTATTTGCAAAGGTACTACAGCCAAGCCAATAAAACTTGTGACTGCTGTGCTGAGACCTCCAGCTGTCAGTGTGTAGAGAAAACAGCAGAGCCACTAAAGGGCATGTCTCTAACGCCTGCTTCAGATGTGGCTAAAGGGGAAACTGAATAGGGAGAGCCTCCCCCTCCCCCCCAAAGACGAGGCCAAGGGACACCAGAGGCACAGACAAGAGGGTCCTCCTGAAGAAGAGAGCCAGGGTCTAATCAGGGAACCCCTCCTCTGCCAGGGCAGGGGTCTTGCCCACCACCTGCTCCATGGTACCAGCATTGCTATGGGCCAGGGGCTGCTGTGGGCATTTCTTTCTCCTCTTTTTCAAATGAGAGTTCCAACTGAGGTTTTCTAACCCCTGTTCCGTCATTGTGTATCAAGTGTGAGTGTGAGTGTACTTGAGTTCACAGGTTGCCAGGCCATTAGAACCATATCCAACCCTGATGGAAGCACTGTGCATTCCCCAGAGACCATGGAGTTTGAACTGGTATGTCTACTGTATGGGCTCTTGTCTGTCTCCCGTGGGATGAAGCAGCTGGGTTCTATTGTTGGAAAGAAGGTATTCATGATACTTGGTGGGCAGAGGGACTGACTGTGGCAAGGCTTTAGCCATCAACCTAGGTGTCCATCAACAGAGGGATGTATAAAGAAGATGTGGTATATACACAATGGAATATTATCTCATCCATAAAAGAGAATGAAATGTCATTTGTAGCGATACAGATGGACTCAGAGATTATCATACTACATGAAGTAAATCAGACAGAGAAAGACAAATATATGATATCACTTATAAGTAGAATTTAAATAAATGATATAAGTGAATTTATTTACAAAACAGAGACAGACTCACAGACTTAGAGAATGAACTTATGGTTACTAGGCAGGAAGGATGGGAGAGAGGGATAGATTGGGAGTTTGGGATGAATACGTACACACTGCTATATTTAAAATGGATAACCACCCAGCACCTACTGTATAGCACGGGGAATTCTGCTCAATAATACCAACCTAAATGGGAAAAAAATTTGAAAAAGAATAGATACATGTACATGTATAATTGAATCACTCTGCTGCTGTACACCTGGCACTAACACAACATTGTTAATCAACTATAATTTAAAATTAAAAGTTAAACATTAAAAAAAATGATACAAATGAAATTATTTACAAAACAGAAAGAGACTTACAGACATAGAAAACAAACTTATGGTTACCAAAGGGGAAAGGTTGGCAGAGGTGGGAATAAATTAGGAGTTTGGGAATAACAAATACACACTACTGTGCATAAAATATTAATAGATAACCAACAAGGACCTATTGTATAGCATATAAGTAAGTGTTAGTTGCTAGTCATGTCCGACTGTTTGCGGCCCCATGGACTGTGGCCCACCAGGTTCCTCGTCCATGGAATTCTCCAGGCAAGAATACTGGAGTGGGTTGCCATTCCCTTCTCCAGGGATCTTCCTGACCCAGGTAACGAACCTGGTCACCTGCATTGCAGGCAGACTATCATCTGAACCATCAGGGCCATAGCTGTAAAGCATAGGGAACTATATTTAATATCTTGAAATAACCTACAATGGGAAAGAATCTAACAAAGAACACACACACACACACACACACACACACACACTATATATATCTATATATGTATCACTTTGCTGTAGACATGAAACTAACACAACATTGTAAATCAACTATATTTCAATAAAAATTTTGAAAAGACTGTTAGCTAGCTGTCTATGGAAATCCATTCTCCCTTTCTTCCATCGTGTTAGAATTAGGCGTTTGGCTGCCCAGCCTCCTCTGCGCTGGGAATTATCCACCAGACGAAACTCCTGCTAATGGAATGTGAACAGAGGAGTGTGTGCCACTTCCTGGCCCAGTGCACACCTTTCAAACATTCATTTCCCGTGGGCTGAGCTGGCGATGATCAGAAGAAAAAAGTTACGTGGAGCATGGCTTATCATGAAAGCCTCCTCTCCCACTGATGTGGGACACCTGCTGGGGACTGATACATGAGGAAACAAACCTTCATTTTTAAGGCACATTATTGCTGGGTTTCTTTTCACAGCAGCTGAATCTTTTACTATAGCTGATACATTCAGATGCTCTGTTAACCCCCGCCCAAATATCTTATCTGATACCTGCCATTATTTCCCACAAAAATAATGAAGTGACTGTTCAGAGCTCCTGGAGAAGTACATGGATTCTCAGGTGATGATAATTTAACAGAACCTGCCCTGATGAATCAGATCATACCCAACAGCTCCAAGGGACCAGGAGCTTTCTCTAAGTACGGGAAATAATTAGGCCAAGGAACGGCTTCCTCACTTAGCAGTGATTGATGTTATATATAATTTTTTTTAAAGACCTTACAAATACTCAAAACATATGTTTTTCCTAAAGAGCTAGTTGTACTTTATAGATCTGAAATCAAATGAATCCTCAGGACATCCTGGGAGGTATAATAAAGGTTGGGTAACATTATTAATTTTATAGATAACAATGAAGTGATTGCTTTTAACATTTGTGATTCACCAGTTCTAAAGAATCTTTTCTAGACTTTTCGCCACATGCAATTATTTTATGAGTCTTTTGGTCCCTAAGGCAAAAAATAAACACATTAAAAAAAAAACTAAAGCAGTCTGATCATAGGCTAACTGAAAATGAAATCCTTGTGGTGGGAAGTCCCTGATTCAGAGCTTTGAAATAGCATCGGAACAAGCCTTTCTAACCCAAAGTCGCAGCTCCAAGAACCCAAAACAAATGACTCCTCGTGATGCTGGCATTATTGTGCCAGGCTCTGACACCAACGCCTCAGGCCTGAAACAGACGCGAAACAAACCAGCGCATAAAAGAGATCCAGGAAGATGGGTAAGTTCAGGAAGTTCAAGATCTGAAAAGGAAATACAGGGAGAATCTTTTGTGGCTTGTGGTAGGATGCTATGGCTAAGAAGTACGAGGTTACTACCACACACGATTGTCAAGTCCTAAGCACGGAATTTGGATCTCTTCATCCAACAAACTGACAAGCTGCTCATAGGATAAGGCCAAAAGTGATGGTCAAAATGATCCTTCTTCCACTCTCCATTACAGTGGGGACACAGAACGGAGCTGGATCCCTGAGAATGTGTCCCTGATCCAGAGACTCTGTTTTTTGGGTTTTTTTTTTTAGTTTAATTTTTAAAATTTTATTTTTACTTTATTCTACGTTACAATACTGTATTGGTTTTGCCATACATTGACTTGAATTAGCCACAGGTGTACACGATCTCCCAATGCCAAAGCCCCCTCCCACCTCCCACCCCATATCATCTCTCTGGATCATCCTGTGCACCAGCCCCAAGCATCCTGTATCCTGTATTGAACATAGACTGGTGCTTCGTTTCTTACATGATAGTATACATGTTTCAGTGCCATTCTCCCAAATCATCCCACCCTCTCCCTCTCCCTCAGAGGCCAAAAGTCCGTTCTATACTTCTGTGCAGAGACTCTGGTTTTAAATCTAGGCTCTGCCACTGAGTTGCTGGGTGAGTGAGGGATAGTCACTCAGTCATGTCCGACTCATTGCAACCCCATTCACTGTAGCCCACCAGGCTCCTCTCTCCATGGAATTCTCCAAACAAGAATACTGGAGTGGGTAGCCTCTTCCTTCTCCAGGGAATTGTTGGGTGATGCTGTGCAAATCCCTTAACCCCTTGATGAGAAATCCCTTGATTTTCTCATCTATAGAATGGGATCATAATAGTACCTCCTTCCTAGCACTGTCACGATAATTAAGGAAGTTAATCCACATCAGGCTCTTTGATAAGTATATGGCAAGAGCTCAGTAACTGGAAGCCTATTTTTATAAATTGCTGTCTTACTGTCACTAGAGCTCACTCATTTGTGGTTGAGAAAAAGAAAGTAGAAATGCAGATTTATTCCAGCTTAACAGTGACTGCTTAGGAATTCAGTGAGGAGCCTGAAAGAGAAAGGAAGATAGGCTTTAATGTTCTCTCAGCGGAGCAGGGTATGACCTTGTACAAAAATCCTTCAAACAGTCTCTTAGAAATTATGCTGATGATTTCTTTGGAAGGACAAAAAAAAAACAACATAAAATATCTGAGACCTGAGGTTGCTTTGCAGAGTTCAGACAGGCACCGGTAAAGGTCATATATCATCCTGCATCTTTCTCAAGGCCAGAGGAACTAATCAACAACTCAGAACCTGAACTCCCTCGAACACTCAGAACTGCTACATCACCAGAATAAAAATCAGTGAAACCAAGGACTTATAAAATGTCGTTAACTTGCCTGATGCCTAGTCTTCCACAGCCAGCTGGTGTTACACACACTGTGTGAACGGTGACCTAAGGCAGTTTCTCATTCCATACAGTTCCCTTGCACAAAAAACAACCTGGAATAGACCTCAAAAATCATCAACCTTGGGGCTTCTCAGTGGCTCAGTGGTAAAGAATCCGTCTGCCAATGCAAGAGGTATGGGTTCAATCCCTGGTCCAGGAAGATCCCACATGCCTCTAAGCAATTAAGCCTGTTTGCCACAACTGTTGAGCCCAAGCTCTAAAGCATGGGAGCCGTGACTACTGAGCCCACATGCTGCAACTACAAAACCCATGCACCCCAAAGCCTGCCCTCCATGACAAGAGAAGCCACCACAATAAGCCTGCACGCTGCAATGAACTGTAGCCCCTGCTTGCCCCAATTAGAGGAAAGCCTGTGCAGCAGTGAAGACCCAGTGCAGCTAAAAGTAAATAAATAAGATTATCAGTTCAGTTCAGTTCAGTTGCTCCGTCGTGTGTTCAGTCGCTCAGTCATGTCTGATTCTTTGCTATCCCTGGTCCAGGAAGATCCCACATGCCTCTAAGCAATTAAGCCTGTTTGCCACAACTGTTGAGCCCAAGCTCTAAAGCATGGGAGCCGTGACTACTGAGCCCACATGCTGCAACTACAAAACCCATGCACCCCAAAGCCTGCCCTCCATGACAAGAGAAGCCACCACAATAAGCCTGCACGCTGCAATGAACTGTAGCCCCTGCTTGCCCCAATTAGAGGAAAGCCTGTGCAGCAGTGAAGACCCAGTGCAGCTAAAAATAAATAAATAAGATTATCAGTTCAGTTCAGTTCAGTTGCTCCGTCGTGTGTTCAGTTGCTCAGTCATGTCTGATTCTTTGCGACCCCATGGACTGCAGCACGCCAGGCTTCTCTGTCCATCACCAACTCCCAGAGCTTACTCAAACTCATATCCATTGAGTCAGTGATGCCATCCAACCATCTCATCCTCTGTTAATTTTAAGCACTTAGAAGGCTACCCAGGTGGCTCAGACGGTAAAGAATCCGCCTGCAATGCGGGGGAACTGGGTTCAATCCCCAAGTTGGGAAGATCCCCTTTAGAAGGGAAGGGCAACCCACCCCAGTATTCTTGCCTGGAAAATTCCACAGACAGAGGAGCCTGGTGGCCTACAGTCCACGGAGTCGCAAAGAGTCAGACTCAGCTGAGTGGCTAACACTTTCACATTCAGAAGGCTACAGGGTATACTTAAGGGGCATGATCGCAGAATTCAGAGCAAAATTAGGAAAATCACCAACAAAGGTGGCTCCATAGTGAACAATGACATTTAGCGTTTGGAGGAGTAACATCCATCCAACCGTACAATCTGTACACAATCCAGTCGCTCAGTCGTGTCCAACTCTTTATGACCCTGTGGACTGTAGCCCACCAGGCTCCTCAATCCATGGAGTTTTCTAGGCAAGAATATTGGAGTGGGTTGCCATTTCCTTCTCCCCGGATCGAACCCAGGTCTCTTGCATTTCAGGCAGGTGCTTTACCGCCTTAGCCACCTGAGCCCCCCTGGAGGGCTAGAAGCATCTGCTAGCCTAGAAGCTAGAAGCATCTGCTAAGAGACTGGTCTGCTTCCCACCTCTCAGAAAGTAATGACTGGAGTGAAACTGGAACTCTAAACTGCTCAAGAGGGACCTCCCTGGTAGTCCAGTGAACTGCACTTCTATGCAGGGGACGCAAGCTTGATCCCTGGCCAGGGAACTAGGATTCCACATGCTGGGTGGCCAAAACAAACAAACAAAATTCAAATTACCTAACTTGCACAGTTTGCTGGGCCCAACGGCTGGTCATGCCCCTTGGTGGCTCTCCAAAGGCGCCAGTGTCCTTCACCACACCAAGGACGCTTTGGCTTGGGACTTGGGTTACCTTTACAGGTCAGTACTCTCCCAGCTGCCCTCTTCCCAGCTCAGATGCCAGCTCCCTTCCGTGGTCCATCTCACTTCCCTGTGAAGATGGGTCAGACATAGCCTGCATGCTATCCATTTCCTGAGAGTGTGAGGGAGGGGCACGGTGGAGGAGGGGAATCACCCCCTATGACACTCACGCCATCCCTCCCAAGTGCCTCCTGTTGGTTTTGTTAAAATCAAACACAAATGGGACCAGACTTGAAAATGCCCTGAGCAAAATCAGTTTAATTATACAAGCAGAACTTAATTTGGTGTGTTTTGCAAGACAAGCAAGGCTAACGTGACCTGAGTCACTTCTTGCTTCTGCCTCTGGGAAAGTCAAAAGTGAAACTTCAGTCATTCTTTGAAACTGATAATGAGGTCATCACTAACCAGTTCCCTTTCATTTAAGAAAATTCTAACACTGTAAAACCCATTGTGAAGAATAAACAGCCAATACTATATAAGTTGGTCTTCCCAGGTGGCACGGTGGTAAAGAATCCAGCTGCTAATGCAGAAGGTGCAGCGGACTCAGGTTCGATACCTGGGTCAGGAAGATTCCCTGGAGGAGGATATGCAACCCACTCCAGTATTTTTGCCTGGGAAAGTCCATGGACAGGGGAGCCCGGTAGGCTACAATCCATGGAGTCCCAAAGAGTCAGACAGTACCGAGCACACACATCACACTGTGTAAGTTGCTTTATAACGACATACCTCTGAATCTTGTTCCATGTTTTGGTTTGAGGCTCCTGTTTTGCAAACTCTTTATTTTTGGTATGTGCACAATAAACTTAAACTAATACGACTACTTCAGTGATTCATTGGTTTTACTTCTGCGTTCTTCCTAAATTTTTGGCAGTTCATAGCATCACAAGTAGAATCCAGAGAAGATCCCCAGTGACTCCAAGGTCAATGAGCAACAGGTGCCGGGGCCCAGGGAGTCCACTGTGTCTGCTCCTTTCTCATGGACCCTGCAGTCTGAGGGGTAGGTCTCTCGGGTCTGAGCTCTGCTCTCTTTGCATTTTGAACTCTCCAACTTGACTGTGCACTATTGCTTTCTGTTTCTGTATGTGTAGCTTCTTTAGAAGTCTGACTCGGAGGGCAGGAACCTGTGATTCCCCCAGGGTTTAGGCAGCAGTAGGATTACTGGGCTCCACATAGATTTTTTGTTTCAGGAAACCTAAAGGTAGAAATAAGTTCCACCTGATCTGAATCTCCTTCTCCTTTTAATGATTCTCTCTCTTATATGTACACCTACTATGGATCAGGATCTTGTGCCTTTCCAGAAAAATGAGTGAACTTTTAGATGATTTAGAATGATAGTGGCCACTATGGGGAAATTTCAATTTAGATAAGTCCACCTTAAGAGACACTCTTGAAAAGAGAAAATTCCAAACTTCTCGGGGACAATGGAATGCATTCTTTGATTGGCATGAAGAAGCAGCATCTAAAAGACAAGATGACTCCAAAAGTATCTTCTCTAAAAGAATCCTTACAGGATGCCCCAGAAACCTTTTGCAAAAGAAGACTTTGTCCATCTAAGCAGGTTATCTTTGCAGAAGGCAATGGTATCCCACTCCAGTGTTCTTGCTGGGAGAATCCCAG
>SJYC01000263.1:0-42664 GCA_006408675.1 Madoqua kirkii
CTTTTCTTCTTGTAGTAGGACACAATTAGACAAGTTCTTAGCTTGGTTTCTTATCCTAAAAACACTTTAAAATTTTAATCTGAGATTCCTTATTACCAGATAGTGTTAAAGAACTAAGGTTGACTTTAACCAATAAAACTTAGGCTAAAATGTTATATTTGAGAATATGCATAGAATTACTATTGTTACTACATTGATATGAATACTAAGACTAGAACTTTTGTTTTAACAAACAAGTTTCACTGTAAATATCTTTGGCAAAAATGGGTAACTATAAAAATTGTATCTCAGTAGAAAACTCTAGCATACCCATTCTCAGATTCTGGTGCAGTTTGTTTTTTTGGGGGCTGTGTTATTGACCCTAAACTTCAGAGACATCAGCACAGTAAATTTCGCATGAACAATCTTCAGGCCTGTTGCTGTGTGGGCTTCTCAAGAAAGTTCAACAGAACAGCTGACGACTTCATCAAAGATCGTCAAACTGCTTGATGTATGACACAGGGAACCCAAAGTCAGTACTCTGTAACAACCTGGAGGGATGGGGTGGGGAGGGAAGCGGGAGGGGGGTTCAGGAGGGAGGGGACAAATGTATGTCTGTGGGCCGATTCATGTTGATGTATGGCAGAGGCCATCACAATATTGTAATTATCCATCAATTAACATATATATATAGTCAAACTGCAAACCGGGAAATCCATCCAACTGAGACTGCCACCCTCATTCCATCTGCTAAAGATGCTTTGAACTCAAACCTAGAAATATTCTCAACTAGCTGTTCTCCAAATTTCAAGACTGAATATATAATTTGCTGAAACTATTACCCTTGGTTTTCTTTCTGTTTCCATAGAAACACTTCTTATTAAATTACCTGACAGTTCACATTACACAGACACCCAATTTAGGTGAAGACTCACTTATAACACTCCCTCCTGAAATAAAACACCTTCACATTCATCCTGTTCTACGTAGTCAAGAGAATATGTGATTGCTCACACATTATGTTGAGCTATGTGAATCACTCAAAAAAGATAGAGTGACTTAGAAAGATAAAGTCTGAATCTGATTATAACCCATCCGAGTTGTTTCATTGGTGAAATCTTGGCCTCTGAAAATCTCTGCTCTGGGGAATTTTTCAATCCTTGGCTACTGACCTCCTTATAGTCAATATATTAACCTTTCTAGTGTGTTGTATCCTCTTAAGGGTTTTAAATACCTTTCAGCAGCCACACACACATCAGTGATATCCATCAGGATTAGACAACTTGAGGAACACAACAATCTGACCTCCCAGGTCTATGATGTTGATGCAACTGTTGGTAACAGCAATTACAGGACCCTCAATCCTGATGACTACTGGATTCAGTGGATATGTGAGTCAAAGATTCAGTGAATCTTCAGCCTGGCTACACCAAGCGTGGTAATCAAAAGTTACCAATTTGCTCATACTCTGTGCTATACAAGTTGCTCACATTCTACGGCATATAAGTTGCTAGACAAGTTGCTCAGACTCTGAGCTTGCTGAGAGAAAGAACAAAGCGGGTAATTGTTAAAATCCAACACAAACGGAAACTAGACTTGAAAATTCCTTGAGCAGACAAAACCCGTTTAGTTATAAAAGCAAAGATTAATTTACCTCATTTTGCAAGATGAATGACGCTAACTTGATCTGGATCACTTCTTGCTTATGCCTCTGGAAACCATAAGTAAAACTAAAACTGTTTCCCTAAATTGATATGAGATCATCATGAACCAATTTCTTTCATTTAAGGAAATTCTAATATTGTCATGAAACACTGTGAAGAAAAAACAATCACTGCCTCCACACTGTATAAGCTACTTTATGTTAGTAACAATATACCTCAGAGCCTCATTCCAAGTCTTGGTTTGTGTGCCCGTGTCTTGCAAACTGTATTTTTGTGGTGTGTGCACAATAAACATACTAAGGACTGCTTCAGTGATTCATCGGTTTTACTTCTGTTTTTCCCCGCCTGAACTTTGGACAGTTCCCTTTACTGTACGTAGAGCAAGCCTCTTCCCAGCTGTGGTTTGGCTGCTCAGCTTCTGGATAAGTACTGTTCTGTCTTTCAGGACGTGCCACTTGCCTGTGTTACTTTTCCTTTTGCTATGGTATCTGCAAAATCCTCCTTTAAAGGTTCTGCAGCGCTTGGCCCCCTTAGGAAAAACAGGGGGGAAAAATAGTTTTCTTTTAGAAAGAGCTCATCAGCAAATAGACAATCTATCCTCTCTTTACATAACTAATTTCTAGCATATAATTCACATTTTCAAATCAGTTATATGTTCCTTAATATCTTGAATTGTTCCTTGCCTGGTGTAAATTAAGGACAGTTCTTTAACTGAGCAACTTTTAGTTTTCTTTTAGAAAGAGCTCATCAGCAAATAGACAATCTATCCTCTCTTTACATAACTAATTTCTAGCATATAATTCACATTTTCAAATCAGTTATATGTTCCTTAATATCTTGAATTGTTCCTTGCCTGGTGTAAATTAAGGACAGATTCTTTAACTGAGCAACTTGAACCATTAGAATTCTCAGTATGTCTCAGTATGTCAAAGCTTCTTTGATTCTAAAAGTGATTAGTTTTCTGGGGAGAAACAGCTTGTCAGAAAAAAATAGCAATTTGCCAAAGTAGTCCTTTTTGAGAGAAATATCCTCACTTCCATTGTTCTAAATCTATATTTACCAAGTCACATTTTGGCTTAGAATATGATATTCTGAATGAAGTTACAAGAAAGAATTTTCCCAAGCAAACAATTAATGCCATTTTCACCCCCATTGTGCATACATTCCTATTCTGATTTAGAAATGTCTTATGAATTTGTTGATGTGAGTTACCTTCCAGAGTTTGAGCACTTTCTGGTGAATGATGAAGGAAACCTGCAAAGCTGAGAGCTTAGACCTTGGTCTGACCGCCCTACCTATTCCATCTTTGCTGTTCGCCTTCTCACATGCACTGAGGGAGGGGCCGCATCATGCATTTTGTGCTCCTTATATCACTGGATTTGTGGATTATATGCACATGAAAAACAGAAGGTGAAGTCCCCAATAATGCCGTGCCCTAAACCGTTAATTGGTGGCACTTAAACATATATTTTCCCAGGCTCGCCATCCCCATATGTCTAAGTGTGAAACTTTTTTACTTAATATATTGGGGGCAGCTTTATATATCAGTAGACACAGATGTCCTCCTGACCTTGTTCCCCCAAACCTGTGGTCTCCACTCCTCATTAATGGTGGCTCCATCCTTTCTGATTCTCAGGCAAAATTCTCAGGGTCTCCATCAACAGCTCAATTTCTCACCCTACACTCTGTGAAGAAAGCTGAGCGCCGAAAAATTGATGCTTTTGAACTGTGGTGTTGGAGAAGACTCTTAAGAGTCCCTTGGACTGCAAGGAGATCCAACCAGTCCATCCTAAAGGAGATCAGTCCTGGGTGTTCATTGGAAGGACTGATGCTGAAGCTGAAACTCCAATACTTTGGCCACGCCACCTCATGTGAAGAGCTGACTCATTTGAAAAGACCCTGATGCTGGGGAAGACTGAGAGCAGGAGGAGAAGGGGATGACAGGATGAGACAGTTGGATGGCATCACTGACTCAATGGACATGAGTTTGGGTAGGCTCTGGGAGTTGGTGATGGACAGGGAAGCCTGACATGCTGCAGTTCATGGGGTCATAAAGAGTGGGACAGAACTGAGCAACTGTACTGAACTGAACTGAATATTGTAACGAATTCAATAAAGATTGAAAAAAAAAAAGAATTGTGAGGCATACCCTGTCCTTGTTACCAAAGTCCGTAACTGATCAAATGAAACAATATGGAGAAATCAAACTATCAAATATTCTAGAAATGGTTCTGATATAATGGAAGTAAGTGCCAACTAAACACCCCATAATATATTCTGAAAGCTAGTGGGGGTCATAGCACATAAACTTTTACTTCCTGTTGCATTAAATGATGGATTTACAAAGATAAAGAGGTGCCTCTAGGTTTATTTGGGATGCAAAGAAAATCTGACATCTTAGTGCATGAAATCAAAGTGTGTACTGTCCTGAGAGCATCAGATAGCCAACTGTAGGGTCCTGAGCATTCTATATGATGATGACAGAGTGGCAGAAAGGACTTCCCTGGTAATCCACATAAGAAATGAAAAAAAAGCGGTTCATTTTCAAGAATAGCTATCTTTGAATGACAGAGTGCTGATGTAATAGACGATAGCCATACGGCTTACAAAACTGGAAAGTCCGGGGAAACAAAGGGAGGGAGGGATGCCTAGGATTTTGGTGCAGGTTCATTCTATTGGAGAATTCAAAACGAGAAGGAGAATAGGTGCGCAGGAAAGGGGAGACAGGATGTCAGGCAGGGGGCAGCCCATAAAGAGAGAGGGAACAAACTTATGCAACGTCTGGCAAGATTGTTCACCCCATAGAACTCAGCCATTGAGGAACTGGGGGAGGGACCCGTGTGCTAGGGCTAAGACGCTCTGTGGAGCCACTCTGGGTGTGCCTGCCCACCAGACACCTGACCTTGCAACACCGTCATTAAAGCCTCGTTTCTCGCTGCACCTTATGTCTCCAAGTCTATTCTTTGAGTTTAGGCTGGTGAGCGTGTTTCTCACATCCAGAAGCTAAAGACTCCAAGGTTCCAATGCAGGGGCCTGGGTTCAACCCCTGGTCAGGGAACTAGATCCCACATGCAGCAACTAAAGACCCTGCACGCCGTAATGAAAATCAAAGCTCCTGCATACTACAGCTAAGACCGGTGCAGCCAAACAAACGAAAAAAACACCTTTTTTTAAAGAGAGGAAGGAGTGGGTAGGGCCAAAATCACCTACTTCATTAAAACACAACACCTAACAACATGGCCATAATTCACAACCGGGGCGCAGAAACTAAGATTATCTCAGATGTACTATTTTATTCTTTGATCTTTTTTGAACAAAAACAAAATCTGTTTTTTTCTTTCTACAAAGACTTTCATTGTATATTTAGGCAGATATTATCCAGTTCTAAAAAAAGTGAAGTATATCTTGGGAACCCTGCTTTTTATCCTCTGCCTGTGAAAGAATAACCCATTTCTTTTAAGTGGCAAACAAGTTACTTGCAGCTTTCTCTAGTTTCTTCAGAAAAATATACAAACAATTGTCTCCTTTATTGTTTCTTATTTATATACCAACCTAAAAAAAAAAAAAGTTTTTTTTTTTTTTAAAAGGAGATTTTGCTTTCATTTGCTCAGCAAGTATTTACCAAGTGCCTTCCCTGGGTATATCTATGAAGAAGGCAAGGGTTCTGCTATCAAGGTGTCTAGAGGAGGAGTAGGACCGCATCAGGTAATTACACACGCAAATGTCATAGCTTTCATAATACAAACAAGCTCTGCAAGCCCCAAGTCAGGCAGGCCTAATGCCCCTGGGGAAGCTAAGGAGAGATGAATAGAGAAGGTGACATTTAAGATGGTCTGGAGGGAATTCACCAGGCAGACAAAGATGAAAGGGAATCCCGGGCAGAGGAACAAGCCATGGAAACACGATTAGAAAATGAACTTGTTTTACCACCAAAGAGGCTTTCGGTATGGCTGTGGTACTGGGGGAGCCGAAAGCTCTTGCACTTGTCTCTCCAAGAGAGACACGGATCAGATCAGTTCAGTTCAATCGCTCAGTCGTGTCCGACTCTGCACCCCCATGGACTGCAGCACGGCAGTCTTCCCTGTCCATCACCAACTCCTACGGCTTGTTCTGGAGACACAGATATCTTGAACCAAAGCAGTAGCAGCTGGGACATTGTGAAATGCATGAATTCAAGATGCTTTTTAATAAAATTTTGGCTGAGTTGGGTCTTGTTGTGCGCAGGTTTTCTCTAGTCGCAGAGTAAGGGCTTCTCTTGTGGAGCATGGGCTCCAGAGCACAGGCTGAGTAGCCCCACGGCATGTGAGATCTTCCCAGACCAGGGATCGAACCTATGTCCCCTGCATTGGCAGGCAAACTCTTAACCACCGGACCACCAGGGAAGTCCGAGAAATATTCTGAAGATGGAAGGGGAAGGCAGAAAGAATGCTTGAGGCACTTCATTCTTGGAAACAGCTGAGATAGGGTGTGCAAAATACACCTTTCAATGCCTTGGAAACCTTTATTCTACTGAGGGAATTTTTGTAATTGGAATCAAATCAATTTGGGCTTAGAAAAGACATGATTTTTTTTTAAAGAAGGAAAAAATGATTTCTTTGAAAGGATCCATGGATTTTGTTTTAAAGGAGAAGTATATAAATGAAAATACATTCTGGGGATCCAATCAATACTGAGTTGGCTTAAAACTCAACATTCAGAAAACTAAGATCATGTCATCCGGTCCAGTCACTTCATGGCAAAAAGATGGGGAAACAGTGGCAACAGTGACAGACTTCATTTTCTTGGGTTCCAAAATCACTGCAGATGGTGACTGCATCCATGACATTAAAAGAAGCATCCTCCTTGGAAGAAAGGCTGTGACCAACCTAGACAGTATATTAAAAAGCAAAGACATTACTTTGCCAACAAAGGTCCATCTAGTCAAAGCTACAGCTTTTCCAGTAGTCATGTATGGATGTAAGAGTTGGACTATAAAGAAAGCTGAATGCTGAAGAATTGATGCTTTTGAACTGTGGTGTTGGAGAAGACTCTTGAGAGTCCCTTGGACTGCAAGGAGATCCAACCAGTCCATCCTAAAGGAGATCAGTCCTGGATGTTCACTGGAAGGACTGATGCTA
Source organism: Madoqua kirkii (assembly GCA_006408675.1). Taxonomy (NCBI): domain Eukaryota; kingdom Metazoa; phylum Chordata; class Mammalia; order Artiodactyla; family Bovidae; genus Madoqua; species Madoqua kirkii. The sequence continues at coordinate 6,761 of SJYC01000263.1, forward strand.
AAGCCGAAAACTACAATACTTTGGCCACCTGATGCAAAGAACTGATTCACTGGAAAAGACCCTGATGCTGGGAAAGATTGAAGGCAGGAGGAGAAGGGGATGACAGAGGATGAGATGATTGGATGGCATCACTGACTTGATGGACATGAGTTTGAGCAAGCTCTGGAAGTTGCTGATGGACAGGGAAGCCTGGTGTGCTGCGGTCCATGGGGTCACAGAGAGTTGGACACAACTGAGCGACTGGATTGAATTGAACTGAATTGATACTGAAACTAAGTAATAAAGCCAGAAGGGACTGTATTTCAAATTCCACTGCAGTGATTTTTCTCCAGTTAAAATGGTCACAAACCAGGAAATCTAATTAAAGATGGTGTGTGGCGGGGGAGATGGTGGAGAGAGCGGATGAGACTGAAGATTTGCAGGAGATAAAGATTTATGAAAACTCAATGATAATCAAGTAAAGAAAGAGGTTAGGATAGCTCTTTAATTAAAGGATAATATTTTGTTTGTTGTTTTTTATTGTTTAACAAAGATAAAGAAATATGCAGGTCTTTCTCCCAGGCAGAAAAAGGCTTAACAGTTTCTAATTATGGTTGTAAACTGAAACCCACGGCGTGGGCGGACACTAGTCTATTTCTCCACGGCTCCACAGAACAAATCTCTACACTCTGCTTCAGGGAAGGCCTACGATTGCTTTATTTTTGTTTAATTTTTAGTTTTTTTATTTCTTAATTGGAGTATAGTTGCTTTACAATGTTATGCTAGTTTCTGCTGTACAGCAAACTGAGTCAGCCACACATATACATATATACCCTTTCCTTGGATTTCCTTCCCAGTCAGGTTGCCACAGAGCATTGCCCTTCAATAACTTGAACCTCATCTCACTCCTTTCTGCTAGCACCTGAGGGTGGGTCAAGTGACCAACTATGGGGAGTGTGCACATGGACACCTAAGTCATAAACAGGCCGGGAGGCTGGGGCTCTAGCCTGCACTTTGGGATCTCAAACCATCCTTGCCCAAGGCTTTGTAGAGCAGGTCGTAGAGAAAAGTTGCAAAGCCCATGACTTAGGCAAAGGAAAGAGAAGATTTACAGGAAAGCAGAGGGATGAATTTTGGGGTTGAGCTGAAGAGACAAAGGCAACAACATTTGAATCCAAAGGAAAGACAAAAATAACAAGAGCAAATTTCTTCTGACAATAACGATCTTGTCTGCTGAGATCAAAGGTATCACTGAATCTTTGGATAGCCTGCCTGGAAAGTATTTCTTAAAGAAACAATAACAGTATCGGTAATAACAGCACCAACAATGACAATGAGATATTGGCAGCAGTTAACATACTACGTGCCTAATATTCTGCCAACCAAGTACTTGACATGCATTCTCTTATTAAGTCCTCACAACAGCTCTGTGAGGTAGAGACCATTATTAGTGCCAATTTACAAATGAAAATGCAAAGGCTTACAAAAGTATAATATCTTGCTTCAAGTCACAGGGCTATTAAGTGGGGAGTCCAAGCTCGCACCCACTATATTCTACTAAACTCTATTTATTATCCTTTATTACACTCACTAGTATTTGGAGAAGTCAATGGCACCCCACTCCAGTACTCTTGCCTGGAAAATCCCATGGACAGAGGAGCCTGGTAGGCTGCAGTCCATGGGGTTGCAAAGAGTTGGACACGACCGAGCGACTTCACTTTCACTTTTCACTTTCATGCATTGGAAAAGGAAATGGCAACCCACTCCAGTGTTCTTGCCTGGAGAATTCCAGGGACGGTGGAGCCTGGTGGGCTGCCGTCTATGGGCCTGCACAGAGTCGGACATGACTGAAGCAACTTAGCAGCAGTAGCAGCAGCAGTATTAAAAAATGTCACTAAACTATAACACATAAAGGATATTCTAATGAATTAAATTTATATGGCTTTAACTTTTACTGATAATCTTTCTAAAATCTGTCCTTCCTCAGTAGAGATAATGTCCTCAGCATAATTACATCTTTCACTGGTGACTGAGGATCTTGTGTTGAGAATCATGATTTGTCTCCCCTGGGATGTCCTCATCTTCCCCTATGTAATTCTTATCCATCTTTCTGGGACCAGTTCCACTGCCAGCCAATCTAAGTAGGGTTTTTCTTTACAATCCAGCTCACAGTGTGGTTTTTCTTGCGAAATATTGCCTGTATTGCAGAGTTTTCAGTTCAGAGAGTAAATCTCAGGTTATTTCAGAATCATGCAGAGTATATCATGTGAAAGGCTGGGCAGGATGAATCACAAGCTGGAATCAAGAGTGCTGGGAGGAATATCAATAACCTCAGATTTGCAGATGACACCACATTTATGGCAGAAAGCAAAGAGGAACTAAAGAGCCTCTTGATGAATGTGAAAGAGGAGAGTGAAAACGCTAGCTTAAAACTCAACATTCAGAAAACTAAGATCATGGCATCTGGTCCCATCACTTCAAGGCAAATAGATAGGGAAATAATGGAAACAGTGACAGACTTTTTTTTTTCCTGGGCTCCAAAATCACTGTGGACACTGACAGCAGCCATGAAATTAAAAGATGCTTGCTCTTTGGAAGAAAAGCTATGACCAACCTAGATAGCATATTAAAAAGCAGAGACATCACCTTGCCAACAAAGGTCTGTATAGTCAAGGCTATGGTTTTTCCAGTAGTCATGTATGGATGTGAGAGTTGCACCATAAAGAAGGCTGAGCACTAAAGAATTGATGCTTTCAAACTGTGGTGTTGGAAAAGAGTCTTGAGAGTCCCTTGGACCGTAAGGATATCGAACCAGTGAATCCTAAAGAAAATCGGTCCTGAATATATTCATTGGAAGGACTGATGCTGAAGCTGAAGCTCCAGTTCTTCAGCCACCTGATGCGAAGAGCTGACTTACTGGAAAAGACTCTGATGCTGGGAAAAATAGAGGGCAGGAGGAGAAGGAGGTAACAGAGGATGAGATGGTTGGATGGTATCACCGACTTGATGGACATGAGTTTGAGCAAGCTCCAGGAGATGGTGAAATACAGGGAAGCCTGGCATGCTGCAGTCCATGGGGTCAGCAAAGAGTCAGACACGATTTAGCAACTGAACAACAATAACAACAATTTCAGAATCAGACTCATGGATATTGTGGTGACTCTATAAGTTGTCAGCTTGCTAGCCTAAACTAAGTTTCTTCCTGGTCTGTTCTTGGTAAGAATGGGGCACAAAGCATATTTTCACATGAGATTTGGAGGTGAAAATGAAGCAGCAGCCATTAAAAATTTATTTTGGAGTACTTTTAGAAGCACAGAGGCATTTTATTTTCATTCTCAGAAGGTCAGGGCAGGTGGTTTTTTTACTTTTGGCCCCGCTGTGTGGCATGCAGGATCTTAGTTCCATGCTAGGAGGTGAACCCATGTCCCTTGTACTACGGGTGGGAAATCTTAACCACTGGACCACCAGGGCAGTCCCTGAGGCAGGTGCTCTTACAGCTCCCACCTGAGGTTGTTTATCTGCTGGCCTTCTCTTCAGTGAGGGGCATCTGCTGGCCAAAGCTGCCCCCCTTTCCCGGATTCTCCTTTAGCGTCTCTGACTGCTGGGTTGGGAGTGTGTTCAGCTCCATGGCGGCGGCACTTGCTACGCATGTGGGACATCCATATCATCAAGGTCTGAGGCGGAACTGTCCTGTTCCAGCCTGTCCTTGGGTTCAAGTTCATGCTCATGAGTTCCACCGTGCACTTGTGGGGTCTGGTTTTCCTTCACTTTCCTCACACACTCCTCTGTCTCCCTTCCCAAAAGTTGGCCCAAATGGACTGAAGTTCCAGCATGCAAGTGAAGACAGTAGCTTTGCACAGCTAGTTTAATTAGCTTATACTCGTATGAGCTCAAATGCCTGTAACAATTATCCAAACACACAAACACACTTACACACACACGCACACCTATGTATCTCTATCTGTGCTTCTGCTCTCTTTGAACTCCACCTGATAGATATGAATGGGTAAACCCTTGAATCCAATGAGAACATTGCTTTTAAACAGTAAGATCTCACTGTAATGATTTATTCATACCCAGAAGCCAGGTTCAAGGCAAGGAGGGAAGAATAAGAATGGGTAAGAAGGGAGTGACAGGATGTCTTGGAGGGCAGAATGAATAAAAGCAATTTGTGATCAAGTAACATGCCTACTTCATACCAGGCGCCATACCTAGTGCTTGAAACGTGAAGATCGATAGCAACCCTGGACCTTATAATCTGTTGGAGAGGAAGGATTCTTAAAAAGCTAACTAAAATAGAATAAGTGCTATATAATTGGCATGGATAAAGTACTATGGGAAAACAGAGGAGGAAGTAATTAATTTTGTCTAAGAGGACTGGGGAGGGCTCTGCAGATGAGGTAACACTGATGCTGGGCCATGAAGGATGAATAGGGAATTCACTAGGTCAGGGATTTTCAAAGTTAGCAGGCCTCAGAATCTCCTGGAGAGCTTATTTTTAAAAAATATATTTACTTATATACTTATTTATTGGCTGCGCTGGGTCTTAGTTGCAGCATGCGGGATCTTTAGTTGAGAAATGTGAGATCTAATCCCCTGACCAGGAATTGAACCCAGGCCCCTTGCATTGGGAACACTGAGTCTTAGCCACTGGAATACCAGGGAAGTCCCTGGAGAGCTTATCCAAACCCAAAACATAGATTTTTGGACCTGACCTCTGAGTGTCTGATTCAGTAGGCCTGGTGTGGGGCCTGAGTATATGTATTTCTAACAAGCTCCCAGGTGATGCTGGCCAGGAGATTAGACGCTGAAAACCACGGCTCTAGTGTGGAAAAGTGGGTGGGGCGGTGAGCATCCCCAACACAGCAGGGGCAGAGCGGGAGAGGCATAAAAATTCATTGACAGTTTTTTCCTTCCCAAGACCTTCTTTCTTCTGTTCTCCCATTTCTCTTCCTATTTCTACTTTCTTTGCCCTCTCGGCCCATTATCTTGGACAAGTCAAGTTTTATGGAGTGTCTAAGGGATGAAACAGAGTTTTAAGAAGGCAGATGATACAGGCCTGGCATTCAGGAAAGCAGGCAGTCTGGAAATATTTATTTGAGAGTTAAGCCTCTTGGTGATGGGGGAGCCAGGAACATGCAGGGGAGACATCACTTAAGGAGAGTGTGGATGAGGGCAGGGGATGAGCAAGCGGGGAGGAAGCGGGAAGAGGGCAGAGCAGAAGGAGAGCTCAGCAGGGCCAAAGACAGAGGGCCCCCCCCCACTCTCACCGCCATGCATCAGGAGGCAGGGACAAAGGGGATATGCAGAGGTGAGTGAGCCTGAGTCATCAGCCAGACAGGAGGACAAGGGAGAGTGTGTTGTAGAAGCCAGGAAAAGGGGTTTCGTTGTTGTTGTTTTATTGGAGTATAATCGCTTTACAGTGTTGTGTTAGTTTCTGGTGTACAGCAAAGTGAATCAGACAAGAGTAGCTGAAGGAAAATCAAAATGCCCAAGGAAACGAACAAGTATGATAATATGGAAAAGCAGCATCCAAGAGGCCTTTGGGACATTCAGAAAAGAAATACACAGCTCAGAACAGAGGGTGAAGTTAAAGACAAGAGGTTTGGGAGTCAATTCCACAGAGGTTCAAGTCAAGATTCAAAGTTCAAGCCAAGGCAGCCATTGCTGTGATTCAGACAGTGCAGGATGAGAAGAGTCGATAGAAAATTAACTGGCCCATTGAAAAGAAATGAAAATTTTAATCTGAGGATTAAAATCCGGGAACAGCATCTCAGAAAGTTCCCAGAACTGTTCCACCTCTTACAAGTCAAAACACAGTTATGGAAGTTTTCTGAGACAGAAGGCTGAACATTAGATGACATATTGACAGTTTGCACAATCCAGATCTAAGCATTATTGTGGTCTCTTACAAGTTCAGAAGGAACATTATGTTTTAAGGAGTTGTCTTGATGCTGGGAAAAGGTTGCTGTTTATGGTTGAACGGGTATTTTCTGCCAATGGGGGAGGCTGGTCCTTGTATAATGCAGGTAATACAAGGTATGGTAGGGGAAGAGAGGAGGTGAAAAGGCAGATGAAATGTTTCATGTTTAAATTTTTCTTGTCTTGCTATAAAATATGAATTTTATTTTATGCAAAAAAGCTTGCAGAACACTCATGTTTAGAGGCAAGAGAGGAAGGGAAGGTTGCTCAGGGGGTAAAGACTCTGCCTTCAATGCAGGAGACACATGAGATGATCTATGCGTGGGGAAAAGCCCCTGGAGGAGGGCATGGAAACCCACCCCAGTATTCTTGCCTGGAGAATTCCACGGACAGAGGAGCTTGGCGGGCTACAGTCCACAGATGAAAAGAGTCAGCCACAACGGAAGCCACTGAGCACACACACACACACACACACGGAGAAAGAGAGGCTGGGAAAACAGTCACGGAGGTTGAGCAAAAGGAAGGAAGAATATATTGTTAGAAAAGATGGTTAACAACATCAAATGCTTTGAGAGCTCAGCCAAGACCAGAAACAAGATGAGATCATTGGATCTGACAGCTCAGAAATCATTGATGACACTGGCATGAATGGTATTCGGAGTATGGCTCAGAAGCTAGAGCGCAATTGGATTGAGAAAAGAGTGGGGTAGGGTGTACTGTTTCAAGAGGTTTGGCTCTGAGGAGACAGATGGAGCAATAGTTCCAAGAAAAGCCAGGATCAAAGATCTTTGGGGATGGGAACTATGGCGAGATCAGCACAATGGATTATATAAGCTGAGAATAAGCAGCCAGCAGAGAACATCAAAGAGGAGTATGATTAAGACAATGAGATAACATGCTTGCTTCTTAAGTCAGAAATTTTAATAAAAATGATAAGAATTAGTGCTAGTGATAATGCATACTGGCATAATCTCTATGAATTTGTCAAATATTGTATGTAGGAAGATGCAGGTCAGGTTATACTCAGGAATAAATGGGTGACCTTAAATATTTTCATTACAATCACAAACCATAGAAAGAATGAAAGAAGCAGTCTCTTCATGAATTTAGGGGAAAAAAGACAAGTGTAAGGAAACCAAGAGGGAGAATAATAAAGCTAAGAGCAACAATCAATGCATTATAAAAAAGAGCAATTTAGCACAAAGAAAAATCCAAGAGCTGGTTCTTAAACCACCACTACCTCCCCCGCAGAAAATTAAATAAATCAAATATCTTAAGAATAAAAATATGCAAAACTACTGCTGGAAAATGTCTACAATATGTATTTACATTGACTGGTGTTACCAACTAAAGAGCATCACTTCCCACCAGGCTCTACAGCCTGTAGCTCTATGAAGCAATTCAGACTCTGTCCTCCAACAGATCCTGAAAGGAATTCAGGGCAGAGATCAGGTCATTCTGTGTTCTGGGGGAAACTGCAGAACAGACCTTTGGAGGGTTTGATATTTTCAGAAGAAAATTTTAGGAACCCAAATTCTTTCACCTTCTCACACGTAGAAAAGCACTAAAATCATTAATGGTGACATCTGCTCCTTGTGACTAGCAGGAAGTCTCTGCCAAAATGTGTGCTTGACTGCACATACCCTCTTTGCCAAAGTCATATATATATACTGACCTCACCCCAACCCCATCTCTCCAGAGCAGATTCCTGGACCTATTAAAGAGGCTGTCAGCCCACAATAAAACTGAACTCATAGCTCTCTTGTTGTGCATCTTTTTTCCCACTGTACACTGTATATATATATGTGTGTATAGTTTTATATTGGAGAAGGCAATGGCACCCCACTCCAGTACTCTTGCCTGGAAAATCCCATGGACAGAGGAGCCTGGAAGGCTGCAGTCCATGGGGTTGTTAAGCGTCAGACACGACTGAGCGACTTCACTCTTACTTTTCACTTTCATGCACTGGAGAAGGAAATGGCAACTCACTCCAGTCTTCTTGCTTGGAGAATCCCAGGGATGGCAGAGCCTGGTGGGCTGCCGTCTATGGGGTCGCACAGAGTCAGACACGACTGAAGTGACTTAGCACACATACCATATATAAAACAAATAGTAGTTACTTGTTGGGAGGAGTGGGAATTAGGCAGATAGAGGACATAGATGAGAGGGCTTCCCAGGTGGCACTAGTGGTAAAGAACCTGCCTGCCAATGCAGGAGACGTAGGAGATCCGGGTTTGATCCCTGGGTCAGAAGGATCCCCTGGAGAAGGAAATGGCCCCTAGAGAAGGAAATGGCAACCCACTCCAGCATTCTTGGGCTGGAGAATTTTATGGACAGAGGACCCTGGCAGGTTACAGTCCATAGAGTCGCACAGAATAGGACATGACTGAAGCCACTTAGCACGCATGCATGAATGTATAGGAAAGATAACGTCACTATAGAACTTCATAATTTTTGATACTTGAATCATAGGACTTCAAAAATAATTTAAAAGAAAATTCTAGAAGATAGAGAAGAAAATACTGTAAGCAATTGAATACTAATACATTTGAAAATCTCAATGAAATGGACTATATTCTAGAAATACATGAATTTCTAAAACTGAATCTAAATGTAGGCAATCCAAATGGATCAAATTTAGAAAGAACTAGTACAGCCACTATGGAGAACAGTGTGGAGATTCCTTAAAAAACTGGAAATAGAACTGTCTTATGACCCAGTAACCCCACTGCTGGGCACACACACTAAGGAAACCAAAATTGAAAGAGACATGTGTACCCCAATGTTCATTGCAGCACTGTTTATAATAGCCAGGACATGGAAGCAACCTAGATGTCCATCAGCAGATGAATAGATAAGAAAGCTGTGGTACATATACACAATGGAGTATTACTCAGCCATTAAAAAGAATACATTTGAATCAGTTCTAATGAGGTGGATGAAACTGGAGCCTATTATGCAGAGTGAAGTAAGCCAGAAAGAAAAACACCAATACAGTAACTAACACATATATATGGAATTTAGAAAGATGGTAACGATAACCCTGTATGCGAGACAGCAAAAGAGACGTATAGAACAGTCTTTTAGACTCTGTGGGAAAGGACGAGGGTGGGATGATTTCGGAGAATGGCATTGAAACATGTATAATATCATATACGAAATGAATCGCCAGTCCAGGTTCGATGCATGATACAGGATGCTTGGTGGTGGTGCACTGGGATGACCCTGAGGGATGGTATGGGGAGGGAGGTAAGAGGGGGGTTCAGGATGGGGAACACGTGTATACCCATGGCGGATTCATGTTGATGTGTGGCAAAACCAGTACAATATTGTAAAGTAATTAGCCTCCAATTAAAATAAATAAATTTATAATATAAAAATAAAGAAATTGACACTGGATAGAAATTTAAACTTTTGTTGAATAAACATATTTCTTTAGGTTTACTAATGTGTCACTTCTGTAGGAAAAAAGCTGTGCTCAGTGGATCGCTATATTATCTAGAGGATGGCCTTCCAGGTTATCTGATTCTATGAAAGCTATTTTATAACTGTAAATTATAGGTAATTAAGAATAACACAAAATAATTCTTATCAACAGACATGCATATCCTCTTGTGTCTGGTAGAAGCTAAATGGATTCCCCTCTTATCTGTGAAAAAACACTTTGTGTTTTCATTTGTACATGTATACATTCATTTCAATATTGAATATTCATTTACTATTCAATGCATTCATTTCAATATTCAGTACTGATCTGTAAATGTGTCCATTTGAAAAAGTTCACTTTGAATTGGATAACATCTGCCTGGCTCCCTCACTGACTACTGAGTATGAGTGAGTGAGTGACTGAAGTCGTTCAGTCGTGTCCGACTCTTTGCAGCCCCATGGACTGTAGCCCACCAGGCTCCTCTGTCCATGGAATTTTCCAGGCAATAATACTGGAGTGAGTTGCCATTTCCTTCTCCAGGGGATCTTCCTGACCCAGGGATCAAGCCCAGGTCTCCTGCACTGCAGGTAGATGCTTTACCCTCTGAGCCATCATGGAAGCCCCTTTATAACAAGGCAGGAATATAATAAAGTCTATAACACATGTTCATTTTTCTATCTGTATGAGTCAAAATTTTCCTTTTTTCTGAATATTATCCCTTTAACAGTCTCAAAATTTTAAGAAAAAGCCAATTTTAAAGCTGAATATATTATATCAAAACATGAAAACTATGAGAAGCTACTCAAAGTTTTTTGAAAATTGGGTATTTTTGATACCAAAAACATTATCTCCAAGACAAACTATAGACGAATTTCATTTCTGAATAAAAACAAAAGACATCAACTCTCAGTTTTGAATTGATGACATTTTATAATTCTTTACCAAAAATTATTAATTCTTCATTTTTCCATATATCCAGAAGGAAATGGCAACCCACTCCAGTGTTCTTGCCTGGAGAATCCCAGGGGCGGGAGAGCCTGGTGGGCTGCCGTCTATGGGGTCGCATAGAGTTGGACACGACTGAAGTGACTTAGCAGCAGCAGCAGCATGCCCTTATACCAAAAAAAAAAAAAAAAAGGAAAAAAAGAAAAGACAATAATCATTCTGTCCCTGGATCTTGTGTGTGAGTCTCCTGAGTGGACCAGAAAGATCTCTTTGGCTCCATCTTCCCAATCCACAGATTGACCATTAGGGAACCACCCCAAAACATCATGTGAGTATTCCGATAATCTTTTCAAATGACCACAGTTTAAGAAGTATTTAGCTAAATTTATAAAAACAAAGGAGACCCCAAGTTCAAAGCACACTCAGTTTCTCAATGAATCAAGAAACCACAGAAATGTTTTCTGATCAATTAGATGGCACAGTGGTAAAGAATCCACTTGCCAATGCAGGAGACACAGATTTGATCCTTGGATCAGAAGATCCCTTGGAGAAGGCAAGGGCAACCCATTCCAGTATTCTTGCTTGGGAAACTCCACAGACGGAGGAGCCTGGCGGGCTACAGTCCACGGGGCTGCAAACAGTTGGACATGACTGAGCATACACACAAACACACACAAAAGAATGTGAATCAGGAAAAAAGGTTTATCAACACAGGTTTTAGCATCAACAAATCTGGTTTGTGTTAGAAGAGGTTACCACCTAGAACTTTCCCTTTGAATTTGGCTCCATATTCAAAACTGAAATTGGTGCCTTGCTTCAATCTCCCTTTTTTTTTTAACCCCCACCCCTTTTATTTTATTTATTTTTTTACTGCAATCTACTTTAAAATCTTGGTCTTGACAACTGTAGTTGTGCCAGGCAATGAAAATTCTCACAGTTGGAGAGATTGCTTTTGTAAGGAAAAAAATTCAGAGTGCAAGAAAAGAATAAGCTACAACTAGATATGAATTATTTCAGAAGAGTGGGGATGCCTTAGGAATTATATTAACATAATTTTTCTTTTTTTAAAAGAAGAAAATAATATTATCACTTAAATAGATACTAAAAAGGCACTGTGTGCAATTTGAAGGGATCAGGATATGCCACCCCCAAATCTGCCCCTTTGACATAGAACTATTGTGAAATAAAGGTTTTGGAGTTTCTGAAATCCTTCATCTGCCTAAGGGATTTCCCAAAGAACTCGATTGTCCTAAATCCTCTCAGAAGCAACTGTAATCTTCTTTGTGCACAGTAGGAAAGTCAGGTGTTGTCACACCATCTGCTCCCCCAAGGAAGGGCCGATTCAGCCAGAGTCATTTTCCCTAAGTTCCCCTTCCCACCTCCCCTTGGAAGTTAGGTATATATTCCAAATTCTTCTTTTTTTTAATTGCATGTCAATTAAATGTAATTGACATACAACAAAATGCTTTTGTTCAGTTGCTAAGTTGCATCTGATTTCCACGGACTGCAGCATGCCAGGATCCCCTGTCCTCTACTATCTTCTGCAGTTTGCTCAGAGTCATGTCCATTGAGTGATGCTATCTAACAATCTCATCCTCTGCCAGCCCCTTTCTCCTTTTGCCTTCAGTCTTTCCCAGCATCAGGGTCTTTCCGCTTGTCACATCAAGCGGCCAAAGTATTGGAGCTTCAGCTTCAGCATCAGCCAGTCCTTCCAATGAATACTCAGGGTTGATTTCCTTCAGGATTAACTGATTGGATCTCCTTGCCATCCAAGGGACTCTCAGCAGTCTTCTCCAGCACCACCATTCAAAACTATCATTTCTCTGGTGCTTAGCCTTCTTTATGGTCCAGCTCTCACATTTGTACATGACTATTGGAAAAATTATAGCTTTGACCATGCAGACCTTTGTCAGCAAAGTGATGTCTCTGCTTCTTAATATGGTGTCTAAGTTTGTCACAGCTTTTCTTCCAAAAAGCAAGTGTCTTAATTTCATGGCTGCAGTCACCATCTGCAGTGATTTTTGAGCCCCCCAAAATAAAATCTGTCACTGTTTCCATTGTTTCCCCATATATTTGCCATGAAGTGATGGGAACGGGATCTTCCTTTTTGGAATGTTGTGTTTTAAGCCAGCTTTCTCACTCTCCTCTTTCACATTCAAGAGGCTCATTAGTTCTTGGCTTTCTGCCATAAGAGTGGTGTCATCTGGATATCTGAGGTTATTGATATTTCTCCTGGCAATCTTAATTCCAGCTTGTGCTTCATCCAGCCTGGCATTTCACATGATGTATTCTGCATATAAGTTAAATAAGCAGGGTGACAATATACAACCATCCCAATCTGGAATCAGTTCATGCCTATTTCTAACTGTTGCTTCTTGACCTGCATACAGGTTTCTCAGGAGACTGGTAAGGTGGTCTGGTATTCCTTATCTCTAAGAATTTTCCACAGTTTGTTGTAATCCACACAGTCAATGACGCAGAAGTTTTTCTGGAACTCCATGATCCAACAAATGTTGACAGTTTGATCTCTGGTTCCTCTGCCTCTTTGAAATCCAGCCTGTACATCTAGAAGCTCTTAGTTCACATACTGCTAGCTTGAAGGACTTTGAGCATAACCTTACTAGCATGTGAAATGAGCATAACTGTATGGGAGTTTGAATGTTCTTTGGCCTTGCCCTTCTTTAGGATTGGAATGAAAACTGATCTTTTCCAGTCCCATGACCCCTGCTGAGTTTTCCAAACTTCCTGACATATTGAGTACAGCACCTTAATAGCAGCATCTTTCAGGATTGGAAATAGCTCAGCTGGAATTCCATCACCTCTACTAGCTTTGTTCATATTAATGCTTTCTTGCGCTTCCCTGGTGGCTCAGAAAAAAAAAAAAAAAAAGGAAAAAAAGAAAAGACAATAATCATTCTGTCCCTGGATCTTGTGTGTGAGTCTCCTGAGTGGACCAGAAAGATCTCTTTGGCTCCATCTTCCCAATCCACAGATTGACCATTAGGGAACCACCCCAAAACATCATGTGAGTATTCCGATAATCTTTTCAAATGACCACAGTTTAAGAAGTATTTAGCTAAATTTATAAAAACAAAGGAGACCCCAAGTTCAAAGCACACTCAGTTTCTCAATGAATCAAGAAACCACAGAAATGTTTTCTGATCAATTAGATGGCACAGTGGTAAAGAATCCACTTGCCAATGCAGGAGACACAGATTTGATCCTTGGATCAGAAGATCCCTTGGAGAAGGCAAGGGCAACCCATTCCAGTATTCTTGCTTGGGAAACTCCACAGACGGAGGAGCCTGGCGGGCTACAGTCCACGGGGCTGCAAACAGTTGGACATGACTGAGCATACACACAAACACACACAAAAGAATGTGAATCAGGAAAAAAGGTTTATCAACACAGGTTTTAGCATCAACAAATCTGGTTTGTGTTAGAAGAGGTTACCACCTAGAACTTTCCCTTTGAATTTGGCTCCATATTCAAAACTGAAATTGGTGCCTTGCTTCAATCTCCCTTTTTTTTTTAACCCCCACCCCTTTTATTTTATTTATTTTTTTACTGCAATCTACTTTAAAATCTTGGTCTTGACAACTGTAGTTGTGCCAGGCAATGAAAATTCTCACAGTTGGAGAGATTGCTTTTGTAAGGAAAAAAATTCAGAGTGCAAGAAAAGAATAAGCTACAACTAGATATGAATTATTTCAGAAGAGTGGGGATGCCTTAGGAATTATATTAACATAATTTTTCTTTTTTTAAAAGAAGAAAATAATATTATCACTTAAATAGATACTAAAAAGGCACTGTGTGCAATTTGAAGGGATCAGGATATGCCACCCCCAAATCTGCCCCTTTGACATAGAACTATTGTGAAATAAAGGTTTTGGAGTTTCTGAAATCCTTCATCTGCCTAAGGGATTTCCCAAAGAACTCGATTGTCCTAAATCCTCTCAGAAGCAACTGTAATCTTCTTTGTGCACAGTAGGAAAGTCAGGTGTTGTCACACCATCTGCTCCCCCAAGGAAGGGCCGATTCAGCCAGAGTCATTTTCCCTAAGTTCCCCTTCCCACCTCCCCTTGGAAGTTAGGTATATATTCCAAATTCTTCTTTTTTTTAATTGCATGTCAATTAAATGTAATTGACATACAACAAAATGCTTTTGTTCAGTTGCTAAGTTGCATCTGATTTCCACGGACTGCAGCATGCCAGGATCCCCTGTCCTCTACTATCTTCTGCAGTTTGCTCAGAGTCATGTCCATTGAGTGATGCTATCTAACAATCTCATCCTCTGCCAGCCCCTTTCTCCTTTTGCCTTCAGTCTTTCCCAGCATCAGGGTCTTTCCGCTTGTCACATCAAGCGGCCAAAGTATTGGAGCTTCAGCTTCAGCATCAGCCAGTCCTTCCAATGAATACTCAGGGTTGATTTCCTTCAGGATTAACTGATTGGATCTCCTTGCCATCCAAGGGACTCTCAGCAGTCTTCTCCAGCACCACCATTCAAAACTATCATTTCTCTGGTGCTTAGCCTTCTTTATGGTCCAGCTCTCACATTTGTACATGACTATTGGAAAAATTATAGCTTTGACCATGCAGACCTTTGTCAGCAAAGTGATGTCTCTGCTTCTTAATATGGTGTCTAAGTTTGTCACAGCTTTTCTTCCAAAAAGCAAGTGTCTTAATTTCATGGCTGCAGTCACCATCTGCAGTGATTTTTGAGCCCCCCAAAATAAAATCTGTCACTGTTTCCATTGTTTCCCCATATATTTGCCATGAAGTGATGGGAACGGGATCTTCCTTTTTGGAATGTTGTGTTTTAAGCCAGCTTTCTCACTCTCCTCTTTCACATTCAAGAGGCTCATTAGTTCTTGGCTTTCTGCCATAAGAGTGGTGTCATCTGGATATCTGAGGTTATTGATATTTCTCCTGGCAATCTTAATTCCAGCTTGTGCTTCATCCAGCCTGGCATTTCACATGATGTATTCTGCATATAAGTTAAATAAGCAGGGTGACAATATACAACCATCCCAATCTGGAATCAGTTCATGCCTATTTCTAACTGTTGCTTCTTGACCTGCATACAGGTTTCTCAGGAGACTGGTAAGGTGGTCTGGTATTCCTTATCTCTAAGAATTTTCCACAGTTTGTTGTAATCCACACAGTCAATGACGCAGAAGTTTTTCTGGAACTCCATGATCCAACAAATGTTGACAGTTTGATCTCTGGTTCCTCTGCCTCTTTGAAATCCAGCCTGTACATCTAGAAGCTCTTAGTTCACATACTGCTAGCTTGAAGGACTTTGAGCATAACCTTACTAGCATGTGAAATGAGCATAACTGTATGGGAGTTTGAATGTTCTTTGGCCTTGCCCTTCTTTAGGATTGGAATGAAAACTGATCTTTTCCAGTCCCATGACCCCTGCTGAGTTTTCCAAACTTCCTGACATATTGAGTACAGCACCTTAATAGCAGCATCTTTCAGGATTGGAAATAGCTCAGCTGGAATTCCATCACCTCTACTAGCTTTGTTCATATTAATGCTTTCTTGCGCTTCCCTGGTGGCTCAGACAGTAAAGAATCTGGGTGCCAATGCAGAGGACACAGGTTTAGTCCCTGTGGTGGGAAGATCCCCTGGAGAAGGGGACGGTCACCCATGAGCAGCTAAGCAGAGCAGCACGCTTGTTTCCTAAGGCCACTTGACTTCACGCTCCAGGATGGCTGGCTCATTGGTCCCTAGATCCTAACCACCCCTGTGAATTATTCATCTCTGCTCACTCCCATGTGTAAGCAGGATGCACATGCTAATAAACTTGTTGGTTTTCTCTTGTTCATTTGTCTTTTGTCAGTCCAATTTATCAGGCCTCAGCTGGAACCTAGTAGGATAGAAGGGAAAAGAGTTTTTTCCTTCCCACAGATTCTACACCCATTTCTTAATTTTTTTAAAGGCAGCTTTAAGAAGAGTAGGAACAGAAGGCTATTTCCTTACATGACTTTGTAAAGAAGCTTGTTTCCTAAGGCCACTTGACTTCACGCTCCAGGATGGCTGGCTCATTGGTCCCTAGATCCTAACCACCCCTGTGAATTATTCATCTCTGCTCACTCCCATGTGTAAGCAGGATGCACATGCTAATAAACTTGTTGGTTTTCTCTTGTTCATTTGTCTTTTGTCAGTCCAATTTATCAGGCCTCAGCTGGAACCTAGTAGGATAGAAGGGAAAAGAGTTTTTTCCTTCCCACAGATTCTACACCCATTTCTTAATTTTTTTAAAGGCAGCTTTAAGAAGAGTAGGAACAGAAGGCTATTTCCTTATCATGACTTTGTAAAGATCCATAGAACAGCAACCTGGTGGCTCAGATGGTAAAGGGTCTGCCTGCAGTGCAGGAGAAGAAGGAAATAGCAACCCACTCCAGTACTCTTGCCTGGAAAATCCCACGGACAGAGGAGCCTGGCAGGCTAAGCCCCATGGGGTCGAAAAGAATCGGACACGACTGAGCGACTAACACACAGAAGAGCAATGGCCAAAACCATTATTAGCCATGAAACCATAGTAGAGACATTCCCTTTAAAATCAGGAATAAATGAAAGGTGAATCCTGTAAGTGTTCAGCTTCCCTTATAGCTCAGTTGGTAAAGAATCTGTCTGCAACAGGAGATCTGGGTTCAGTTCCTGGGTCAGGAATATCCCCTGGCGAAAGAAATGGCAACCCACTCCAGTTGGACATGCTTTTGTGACTAAATCACCACCTAGAGTGTTCATTTAGCATTGTTCTAGAAACTCTAGACAATGCTGCTGCTGCTGCTGCTGCTGCTAAGTCGCTTCAGCCGTGTCCAACTCTGTGTGACCCCACAGACAGTAGCCCACCAGGCTCCCTCATCCCTGGGATTCTCCAGGCAAGAACAATGGAGCTAGACAATGCAGTGACACATAAACTAGATAGAATAGTTTATGGTAAATTTAACGTCGTAAAGAAGGAAGCAAAAATCAAGTGTTCCCAGGGGCTGGGCTGGTTTACCAATCTCACTCTCCCCTTGTCCTTACAAAAGATTTAACAGAAAAACTATTAGGCTTAACAAGAGGACTCAGCAAAGTGGCTGGATAAAAAGCAAACATCTAAGAAATTAACAGCTTTCCTGTGTACTAGCAATAACAATTATAAGATATAATAGGAAAAAAAAAACCCACTCACAATGAGCAAGATGTAACATACAGAGGGAAAACTTGACTAAAAGATAAAAAGAAGACCCAAATAAAGGGAGAGACAGTAAAAAGTTGTCAGTTTCGTGCAAATTACTCCCAGTAGTGTATCTTTAACTGGGGTCTAGGGATTACTGCTTTACAATCCCTCAGATGGTTACTAAAATTCAGATTCCTGGGCTGACCCCAGACTTAAAAGAAAAACAAGAGGAGTAGTAATTTCAAGAAAATTATCTTCTTACCAAGCCCCAAGTGATTCTAATACATATTAAAGTTTACCAACCACAGTTTTATGCAGGTTTCATAAAACTTCAAGAAGATTCCAACTTCATCTGGAAGGAGAGACAAGAAGGGGGCGCCCTGACATCTGTTACATCTGTTACTTAAAAAGTACACAGAAAAACATCAAAAACTTCAATAATAAAAATAATGTGGCCTTTTGCAAGAAACAACAAACAAATCAACTGAACAGAGCAGTCCCAAGAGAAATTCCTGCATTAAGTTACAGAAGTATAATTGTTTCTGTGTGTTAAATGATTACTTCACCAGAAAACTGCTGCATCTTTTTTTTTTTTCCCACCCGCTTTGGAGGTTTTGTTTGGAACGATCCGATCTACATGCAGAAGGAGTGACTTGGTCGGGGAGGCCACAGGTACCTGGGTTGTAAGGAATAATTACATGACTTAAAACAGGTTTTTGCTGATGATCAGTCTGGTGTGAACTGGTATAACACCACAAGGAAGGGTTTGAAAGTGAAAGAGACGGATTATATTCACAGGTTCTAGAAGGGGGAGGCATGGCAGAGGACTACAAGGGAGAAGGGGCCGGCAGTCAGTAAGTGGGTTCAGGCAAGCCAGGTAGGGAGAGAGACGGGGAAAGAAAGAGGGCACCTTAGGCAGATGACTTTACTGGGGGCTAGGGGAGTGTGCACAAGCAAAAGACATGAGGGGATATCATTGGTGCTTTTGAATGTCACTAGGCCAAAAGTGGGGGAGAGGGTTTCCCTGGTGGTTCAGTGGTTAAGAATCTGCCTGGCAATGCAGGGGACACGGGTTCAATCCCTGCTCCGGGCAGACTCCACATACCGAGGAACAGGTACGTCCACGCACCACAACTACTGAAGCCCACGCACCCAGAGCCCGTGCTCTGCCACAGGAGATGCCGCCGCGGTGAGAAGCCTGCACACACTACCAGGGCCAGCCCCGCTCGCCGCAATTAGAGAAAGCAGGCTCGCAGCAGTGAAGACTCCAGCACAGCCGACAATACAGAAAACGAATAAAACTTTAAAAAGAAACAAAATGAAATCAGAAGAAAACAAGAAGAAAGAAACCTGTGGTAGGCACCAGCCTATTTCTAACCCGGCCACCTGGGCGGGGGTGCGCATGGCCTGTTTGTGGGGATGCTGAGGCGGTAGGAAAACATGAAGTTTTATAAATTTATAATAGTATGCAATCGGCCTTGTGACGCTGCAACATCACTGACAATACCAGGCAGGCTGGATGACGTTTGCCACCTGGGCTGTGGAGATGTTAAAGCGAGTGGGACAGCTTGGCTTGGCCATGGAAGGCTAACTCCGCAGGTGACCATGTATGATGAGAGTGTGGAACCCAGTCCCACAACCAGGCATGTCACTTTGTTGGCAATAGCCAAGAAGAGAACAGGACCACATCTCTGATTCTAAAGAAATCTTTTAGATGATGCTGGTGTGAGAAGCTTTACCTCTTGGCCCATGCCTTGTGGTCTGGCCTGTATCTGAGTTAATAATGCCATATAGTAGGAGGTACTATGTGTGATGAGAAAATAGCTATTTTGAGCTGCTGCTCAGGCATTTTACAGCATATTTTATATACTGATAGTAGGCATCTGGGGCTTCCTAGGTGGCTCAGTGTAAAGAATTCACCTGTAAATGCAGGGAGATGCAGGTTTGATCCCTGGGTCGGGAAGATCCCCTGAAGAAGGAAATGGCAACCCATTGGCCTCCTGCACTGCAGGCAGATTCTTTACCATTTGAGCCACCAAGGAAGCCCCAGATAACTAGTGGGAAGCTGTGATGTAATTCAGGGAGCTCAGCACAGCACTCTGTGATGACCTAGACGGGTGGGTTGGGGGGAAGGTGTGAGGGAGGCTCAAGAGGGAGGGGATATATGTATATAACATATATATAGTTACAACTGATTCTCATTGTCGTACAGCAGAAACCAATACAACGTTGCAAAGCAATTATCCTGCAGTAAAAAATAAATAACCATTTAGAGTTGAGCCCCCAGAAAAGTTAGTAACCTTGGCCCCAACCGTCTTATCGGTAAAATGTGCTTGTTACCCTGCTCTCTATCTCCTGCTCCCCCAAGCCACCCCACTATAGAGGGCTGCCCTCCCCCTGGCTCATTGTACACCCCCATTTCTGGGATCTGTAAGTAACAAAGCTTGTAACTTTACTTTCATCGTGTGAGTGTACTGGAACTGAACCATCAAACAAAAGAACCCAGGCTCTCACTTTCCCAACGTGGCAGCTCAGATGCTGAGGAAGTCACCTGTCAACTTGGTACGGGTGGCCTGTGCCTCCTTGTGATTTGCATGTTTCTTTTAAAAGTATTTGTTTATTTCTGTTTATTTATTTCACTGTGCTGGGTCTTAGCTGCAGCATGTGGGGTCTTTTAAGTTTCGGCATGTGGGATCTAGTTGCCTGACCGGAAACTGAACCCAAACCCCTGCACTGGGAGCATGGCGTCTTAACCGCTGAACCACTAGGGAAGTCCCTGATCTGCATGTTCTTAATTTAAGACAACAGGTGGGAAGAAAGGCACAACTTGAATGGCACAGGCTAGTAAGTAGCCAAGAGCCAGTCTGTCATCTATCACCATGTGGGTTAGGGACTCACGGGCTTGTTGCCTAAGGGACAGTATTTTGTCAGCCTCTGAGCAATCTGAAAAGGCCACAGAAAGGGGCTGGGTGGCAGTCAGGACTTGACTTTGTTTGAGAACAGCCCCTGTACTGGTGCCAAGGCTAGCTGCTCCTGAGGCGATGACAAATCTTATCAGGATAGGAATCAATATCATCCTTGGGTGGATGGAAGCCAGAAGCACCCCGTGGGTAAAGAAATTGGAAATCCTAGTGTAACCATTGTACCCTGGGGTATGGTTTCCTTAGGAAAAATGTTGGTAGGGGAGCCAACCAGGAAAAATATATAAGGTGCTGTGCCTGTGAGTCTGGGTCACAATCATACCTGAAGGTGCCACTATTTAGAGTACAATGTACTGTGTTTAACAGATGGGGAGGGGAAAGAAGGTCACGGTTGGAGAAAGAAGGCAAGAGACTGTGGACGCAAGCTGGGTGCGGGGAGGGTATAAGAAAAGGCATTAATTAGGGAGTGGGTGGTCCTTTCCCCAGGAAGTCAAAGGGCTGGCTGACATGGGTCAAGTGCCTCTTGGAGAAAGCAATAATCTATATAAATTTAATTTTTTTTTTTGGCTGCACAGCACAGCATATGGAACTTCCCTGATCAGAGACTGAACACGAGCCCCCTGCAGTGGAAGCATGGAGTCTTAGCACTGGACCACTAGGGAAAGCCAAAGATTCTCTTTTTGGCTGTGCCACTTGGTTTGTGGGATCGTATTTCCCAGACCAGGGATCAAACCCCAAACCTCTGCACTGGAAGCACAGAGTCTTACTCGCTGGACCACTAGGGAAGTCTCTCTGTTTATATTAGTAACCTCGATCTCGTCCTTTAGCCGTGGGGGCACGGGCTGTACATTTTAACAGCAAGCAAGGAGTATACTAGAATTGAGGGCTAAGCAGACCACAGGCTCAGGAAGGAAAGGAAAATGTCCCATGTCCACTTTGGGCCATAGGAGAGGTGGTCCATGGGTGCCCCTGGGGTGGAGGTTTTAGTGTAAGAGGTGAAGACATCTCAGACAGCAAGGGTGAAGTTCTCCCAATGCTGTGGTCTTGGGTTGGGGCGATGTCATCTCCAACCTTGAGACTCTGGGCCAGGACAATGTTGTGGGACTGGGTACCCAAGTGGGTACCCACCTGAGCTGCTGAGAACTTCCAGACTGTAAACCAACAGAAATGCCTAGGCCAGCAGTAATAAAACCAACAGTCAACAGAGTAGTGTATGGCTGTTTTAGTTTTGGCGAGAGTTTTGGTTCAAATGAGTCCTATATCAGGCAAGCAGGGGCCTGGCCTATGGAATAAGCTGTGGTTAATGACTCCTAGGAAAGTATGTGCCCTTGATCTGGCCTCTAGCCTGAAGTGGTGATAGGTAGACTGAAAATTTATAAAAATAAGTTAAGGCTTGGGGCAACATAGAGAACTTGAGTTTCTATTGGTTGTACTAGAATTTGAAAAGGGGTTGTTTGAGGGACCAAAACTGAGTGCTCAGTCGTGTCAACTCTTTGTGACCCCATGGGTTGTAGGCCATCAGGTTCCTCTGTCCTTGGAATTTTCCAGGCAAGATTACTAGAATGGGTTGCCATTTTCCAACCCAGGGATCGAACTCACGTCTCTTGCGTCTCCTGCATTGGCAGGCAGATTCTTTACCACTACTGCCAGCTGGGAAGCCCATTTGAGAGACCAAATGTCTCTCAATTAAACTGCTATTTGAAATCTCTCAGGGACATAAATATTGTATGGGAGACTTCCCTGATGGTCCAGTGGTAAGGAATCTTCCTTGCAATGCAGGGGACCTGAGTTTGATCCCTGGTCAGGGAACTAAGATCCCTCGTGCGGCGGGGCAACTAGGCTGGCAAGCTGCAACTACTGAGCCTGTGCTCCACAGGCAGAGAGTCTGTGTATCGTACTGCAAAGATCTCACACGATGCAATGAAGATCCCATGTGCCACGACTAGGATCCAACAGCCAAAAAAAAGGACCTCTCGGCTAGTTTTCCAAGTGTCCCATGTTGTGAATTTTGAAATGTGAAAAGGTGGTTATTGCCAGTAACGTCTGTAAAATTTGGTTACTGCCAGTAACGTCTGTAACTATGAAGGCAAGGAGTGTCCTGGCAAAGCCTTGTATTGTGGCCTTAGTATATGCAGTGTGTGTGTGTGCTAAGTCACTTCAGTCGCATCAGACTCTTTGCTTCCCTATGGACTGTAGCCCACCAGGCTCCTCTGTCCATAGGATTCTCCATTCTCCAGGTGAGAATATTAGAGTGGGTTGCATACCCTCCTTCAGCGGATATTCCC
Organism: Madoqua kirkii; assembly: GCA_006408675.1. Classification (NCBI taxonomy): domain Eukaryota; kingdom Metazoa; phylum Chordata; class Mammalia; order Artiodactyla; family Bovidae; genus Madoqua; species Madoqua kirkii. The sequence continues at coordinate 29,417 of SJYC01000263.1, forward strand.
GACCCAGGGATCGAACCCATGCCAGTTATGTCTCTTGCATTGGCAGGCAGGTTCTTTACCACTAGTGCCAGCTGGGAAGCCTCTTAATATATGCAGAGACCTATGTAATTGTGGTTTATATTCTGGGTATCAGTGAGGCAAGAGATTTCTAAACTATTTTACCCTGAAGGGGATAATTTTTAGGTTATAGCCCAACAGTTTGTAATAAATATGAGGTGGAGCCATCGTTGGGCTGGGTTTCCAGGCAGCAAGATGACCCCCTGGAGTGTGGCTGAATATGCTGTTGCTTGGGGCCCCTCCTTTATCGAGGACAATCTGGCTCAGGACAATCTGGAAAGGAGCAGCATCCCGCTGAACTCCATCCTGTCTGAAGCGAAAAGTGCCGCCTGTACAGCACATGAACTCCCACTTCTCTCCCCTCAGTTAATCCAAAGACGCCTTCCAGGTAGCCAAGTGGTCTGGGGGTGACCTCCTCCAGTACCCTGGCATGTGGCAAGGGACAGAGGTGTAGGGAAACCACCCCCTCCTGTAGGTGGAATACACCAAAGGGCCCAAGTGGGGCTCCATCTTGCCTTAAGGAGGCCTCAGGAGCCGCGCTAAGCTTGTGGCATGCTTAGGATCCAAAGCAGAGGCACTCACGGTGGCTCAGATGATAAAGGACCTGCCTGCAGTGCAGGTGACCCAGGCTTGACTCCTGGGTTGGGAAGATCCCCTGGAGAAGGAAGTGGCTAGTAACGTCTGTAACTATGAAGGCAAGGAGTGTCCTGGCAAAGCCTTGTATTGTGGCCTTAGTATATGCAGTGTGTGTGTGTGCTAAGTCACTTCAGTCGCATCAGACTCTTTGCTTCCCTATGGACTGTAGCCCACCAGGCTCCTCTGTCCATAGGATTCTCCATTCTCCAGGTGAGAATATTAGAGTGGGTTGCATACCCTCCTTCAGCGGATATTCCCGACCCAGGGATCGAACCCATGCCAGTTATGTCTCTTGCATTGGCAGGCAGGTTCTTTACCACTAGTGCCAGCTGGGAAGCCTCTTAATATATGCAGAGACCTATGTAATTGTGGTTTATATTCTGGGTATCAGTGAGGCAAGAGATTTCTAAACTATTTTACCCTGAAGGGGATAATTTTTAGGTTATAGCCCAACAGTTTGTAATAAATATGAGGTGGAGCCATCGTTGGGCTGGGTTTCCAGGCAGCAAGATGACCCCCTGGAGTGTGGCTGAATATGCTGTTGCTTGGGGCCCCTCCTTTATCGAGGACAATCTGGCTCAGGACAATCTGGAAAGGAGCAGCATCCCGCTGAACTCCATCCTGTCTGAAGCGAAAAGTGCCGCCTGTACAGCACATGAACTCCCACTTCTCTCCCCTCAGTTAATCCAAAGACGCCTTCCAGGTAGCCAAGTGGTCTGGGGGTGACCTCCTCCAGTACCCTGGCATGTGGCAAGGGACAGAGGTGTAGGGAAACCACCCCCTCCTGTAGGTGGAATACACCAAAGGGCCCAAGTGGGGCTCCATCTTGCCTTAAGGAGGCCTCAGGAGCCGCGCTAAGCTTGTGGCATGCTTAGGATCCAAAGCAGAGGCACTCACGGTGGCTCAGATGATAAAGGACCTGCCTGCAGTGCAGGTGACCCAGGCTTGACTCCTGGGTTGGGAAGATCCCCTGGAGAAGGAAGTGGCTACCCACTCCAGTATTCTTGCCCAGAGAATCCCATGGACAGAGGAGCCTGGTGGGCTACAGTCCATGGGGTCGCAAAGAGTCGGACATGACTGATCGACTAACGCACACATACAAAGCAGAAGGGACAGCTGGGTGTGGAGGGTCACAGGCTCCAGACCTCTGAGAGCCTCTGTTTCCAGGAAAGCTCAGTAAGTAGCCGTCACTTGTTGTTTTAATGATGTATAGCAGGAGACCAAGGGGCAGTTTCTTGCATCAGAAGCCCTGAGGCAACGAATGGCCATTATATTAATAAGCGGTCTGGAGACTCTCGAGAGGCATGAAGAGGCTGCCAAAGCCTGTGTAGTGAAGGAGCTTTTGAAGACACCAGTAGGAGTGCCTGTTGATTTCAATTTATAAGCAAAATTCATAAATGAGAAGTATGTTGTCATCAGAATCCAAAGAGGACGAGACGATGTTTAGTTATTAACACACACTATAATGTGTGTCCTGTGCATGTCCTTGGAGGAGGCTGGGACTTATTTTTCCTCTACTTAGTTCTTTCTTGTCACTGTTGGTTTAACCAGTAAGTAAGTACTGTGGACTAGGACGATGCGCGCTGCCTCTGGTTTTTGCTGGTTCATAAGGTTTGCCTCTCCTCCCTCCCTCCCTCGTTTCCTCCCTCTCTTCCTTTTCCCTTGGGCTTGTAGCCACCAAAAGTGGCAGTTTGCCTACCCAACACTTTATTTAGCCTCCTGCTAGCACCGGTCTTTAGTCGTGATAAAGGGGAAGGGAGAAGAGGAAGGACCGGCTTAATTCCAGGCAGAAGCATCTCTCTGGGACCGCCTTCCCCTCCCACCCTCAGCCAACCACAGGATAATCAGCGCATTTTTTTGTTCCCTCTTTTTTTTTTTTTTGCTGTTTTGTTAAAATCTTTTTGAGTGTTTTGTATCTCTCAGCAGCTATTTTTCCCCCTCTGTCTTTGGAAAAATTCCTAGTGGTCTCCAGTGGCTTCAGCTGTGCGGAAGGGGGTGGGAGATGTCCTCTCTTGGGGTGGAGGTTCCCATCTACCTCCCTCTAGAGGGGTTGCGGTCTATAAGCAGGAGATCTGGACCAGCCTCAACTTCTTTGTTTTGTGCCAATTTAATTCTAAAGAGACTACTAGCATGTCAACAGCACTTAAGTGGACCCAGAGATCTCAGGCAAACTGAGGAACAGCCTCAGGTATTTGGGGGAGGCAGGATTAAAGTGCTCCTCCCCTCCCCCTACACATCCCACAGCTTTTTTTTCCACTTGGGCCACCTGTCTGCATAAATGGGATCCCTGATAGCTATGGGCTTGGGGGCTGAAAGAGGGATGCTGCAGATGGGATTGCCATCCCCAGCAGGGAGGATCCTTATAGGACCTCATGGCTGACACTCTGTGGGGGGGTTTCCCAACACCGAATGAGAAGGGAGGGGTACTCCCGGTGTCACTCAAAGCCACAGGGGCAGTGTGGACGGGGTCATGAGCCGATACCATGGGACACAGTGGTATCAGAAGGCTGTGGGCGCTGACACTCAGCCCTTGGCACCACTTCACAGTGCCTTAACCAAGATTCAGGAGGTAGAAGGAAATGGCAGTCCACTCCAGTATCCTTGCCTGAAAAATCTCATGGAGGAGACTGGCAGACTACAGTCCATGGGGTCGCAAAGAGTCAAACATGACTGAGCACAGCACAGCCCTTCCCTAATTAGTCTGAGTTCCGTCCAGTCAAAGCTACGGTTTTTCCAGTAGCCACATATGGATGTGAGAGTTGGACAATAAAGGAGGCTAAGTGCAGAGCTGATGCTTTCCAACTGTGGTATTGGAGAGGACTCTTGAGAGTCCTTTGGATGAGAAGGAGATCAAACCAGTCAATCCTAAAGGAAATCAACCCTGACTATTCACTGGAAGGACTGATGCTGAGGCTCAAGCTCCAACACTCTGGCCACCTGATGGAAAAGCTTACTCTCTGGAAAGGACTGTATTTCCGGAAAGACTGAGGGCAAGAGAAGAAGTGGGCAACAAAGGATGAGATGGTTGGAAGGCATCACTGACTCAACAGACACGAGTTTGAGCAAACTCAGGGAGATAGTAAAGGATGGGGAAGCCTGGCCGGCTGTAGTTCATGGGGTCACAAAGAGTCAGACACGACAGTGACTGAACAACAACACCAGGACACAGGCAAAATGACAGGCTAGCTTCCCTGCGGCTCTGCTCACCTGCAGCCCCAAGATGACCAGCCTTCTCCCGTGAGGCTTGCGACTGGGAAATGAGATCCTGCGACATTCTACTGGGCTCAGGGCATGGTCTGCACTTTAGCGTGGGGATTCTCGGAGTCTAGGTGGTGCCTGAATGCCAAGACACAGAGCCTTCCCAGTGCCTGAGCCCAGGTGCCACAGCCCATTCATCAGCCAGAGCCGGCCCAGGGCAGCGCCGTGGGGCTTTCCATCCCTGGCTTAGATCATCCCATCCTCCACGCCAACTGTGCTGCAAGGAGTCATAACATTACTTAAACTGTTGTTGGGGTGTTTTTTTTTGTTGTTTATGGAGGATCAGGCTGATAAGGACATGGAATACCACCACGGGAAGGGGTATGAAAGTGAAAGAGCTTATTCAAACTCAGGAGTCCTAGAAGAGGGAGGTGCGGCGGGACACGGAGGGGACCACGCGGGAGGAGCGCCCAGGGAGCGGCTCAGCCAGGCAGGGGCAGCCAGGCAGGGGCAGCTGAGACAACGAGGCCCCACGGGCAGTACCTTCACAGGAGCTCGGGGAAAGTGCACATGGCAAAGGTGCCAGGGGATTGCATTGGTGTCTTTGAAGGTCACAGGTCACAGTCAGGGGAGGGTCAGAGGGGAGCTTGTGGCACCACCAGCCTATCACACCAACTGGTCATTCAGGCAGGCTGCCTACATCCTGTCTGCGGGATGTTGAGGCACCAGGAAAACATGAAATTTTAAAAATTTACAATACAGTACACCTCAGATAGGGAAAGGAGTATGTCAAGGCTGTATATTGTCACCCTGCTTATTTAACTTCTATGCAGAGTACATCATGAGAAATGCTGGGCTGGAAGAAGCACAAGCTGGAATCAAGATTGCAGGGAGAAATATCAATAACCTCAGATATGCAGATGACACGACTCTTATGGCAGAAAGCAAAGAAGAACTAAAGAGCCTCTTGATGAAAGTGAAAGAGGAGAGTGAAAATGTTGGCTTAAAACTCAACATCCAGAAAACTAAGATCATGGCATCTGGTCCCATCACTTCATGGCAAATAGATGGAGAAGCAATGGAAACAGTGAGAGACTTTTTCTTGGGCTCCAAAATCACTAAAGATGATGACTTTAACCATGAAAATAAAAGACACTTGCTCCTTGGAGGAAAAGCTATGACCAACCTAGACAGCATATTAAAAAGCAGAGACATTACTTTGCCAACAAAGGTCTGTCTAGTCAAAGCTATGGTTTTTCCAGTAGTCATGTATGGATGTGAGAGTTGGACTATAAAGAAAGCTGAGAGCCAAAGAATTGATGCTTTTGAACTGTGGTGTTGGAGAAGACTCTGAGAGTCCCTTGGACTGCAAGGAGATCAAACCACTCTATCCTAAAGGAAATCAGTCCTGAATATTCATTGGAAGGAGTGATGCTGAAGCTGAAGCTCCAATACTTTGGCCACCTGATGTGAAGAACTGACTCATTGGAAAAGACCCTGATGCTGGGAAAGATTGAAGGCGGGAGGAGAAGAGGATGACAGAGGATGAGATGGTTGGATGGTATCACTGACTCGATGGACATTAATCTGAGCAAGCTCTGGGAGTTGGTGATGGACAGGGAGGCCTGTCATGGTACAATCTATGGGGTTGGTCGGAAAGAGTCAGACATGACTGAGCGACTGCATTGAGTGACCAACTGGGGAAATATTTACAAGCAGTGCAACCAAAGGATAATATTCTTCATTTATAATGACTGTATAAATAAGAAAACAGCAAATGCATTAAAATAAAAATGGGCAAAGACATTACAAAAGATTTGACAGAGGTATTTCTCTGGTGGTCCAGTGGTTAAGGTTCATGCTTCCAATGCAGGGGACACAGATTTGATCCCTGGTTGGGAACTAAGATTCCACATGCCACCTGGCAAAAAAAAAATTTTTTTTTTTACAGAAAAAGAAATTTCCATGTTAAGTACACAGAATTTTTTCCCCAATGGTTAAGACTTAATTTGGGCAAAGCTGTAGGTAAATGAGTACTCTACAATGCTGATGAACCAAGCCATCTTATGCATTTTGGAAAACAATTTGGTGATAAGTATCAAGAGATACTTTGATACTTTTTTTTTTTTGCCTTTGTATTTCTACTCAAAAAAGGTGTAGTGGGTTAAATATTGTTCCTCTCAAGTAAGATAAGCCCAAGTCCTACTGCTAGTTACCTATGAGTGTTATCTTTTTTAAAAACAGGCCCTGTGCAGGTATAATTAACAGACCATCTTAAAAACAAATCATCTTGATGGCCAACATACTGATGGCCAACAGGCAAATGAAAAAATTTTCAACACTGCTAATTATTAGGGAAATGCAAATCAAAATACACAATGAGATTTCACCTTATGCCCGTTAGAATGGCTATTATAAAAAAGACAAGAAATAACTGTTGGAGTGTCAGAGAAAAAAGAATCCATGTACCTTGTTGATGGGAAGGTAACTGATGCAGTCACTATGGAAAACAATTATAGACATTTCTCAAAAAATTGAAATAAAGCTACCATATGACCCAAAAATTAAAAAAAGAACCATCATAGATTTAAGATATGGCTTAAATTCAGTGACTGATGTTCTTATAAGAAAAGGAGGGGACACAGAGAGATATACACTGAGAAGGCCATGTGAAGACAGGTAGAGACTGGAGTGATGATACCACGAGGAACGCCAGGAGCTGCCAGAAACTGGAAGAAGCCAGGAATAAGTCTCCCTCTAGAGCCTTCAAAGGGAGCATGGCCCTGCCAACACCTTGGTTTTGAATTTCTGGTCTCTAGAACAATGAGAAAATAAACTTCTCAGTAGCTGGATTAAGCTACTGTGCAGGCATGCTGAGTCCAACTCTTTGCAACCCTGTGGAGTGTAGCTCGCCAGCCTCCTCTGTCCATGGGATTCTCCAAGCAAGAATACTGAAGTGGGCTGCCCTCCTCCAGGGGATTTTCCCAATGCAGGGATCTAACGCATGCCTCTTACATCAAACCTGTATTGGCAAGCAAGTGCTTTACCACTAGCGTCACCTGAAAAGCCCTAGTTAAGCTGCTGCTGCGCTGCTACTGCTAAGTCTTCAGTTCATTTCCGTTCAGTCGCTCAGTCGTATCCGACTCTTTGCAACCCCATGAATCGCTTTGTATAATTTGTAGCGGTAGCCTTTGGAAATGAGTACACTACAGGAACAATCAGCAGTAAGAGCAAATGTTTACACATAAAGATGCTCATCTTTGCCTGATTTATGCTTTTGTTGTTCAGCCGCTAGGTTGTGTTTAACTCACTGCGACCCCATGGACTGTAGCCCAACGGGCTCCTCTGTGCTTCACTATCTCCCAGTTTGTAGCAGTCCAAACTTAGCAAAAACGTAAAGCAATGAAAAAACCAGGAAGATTAAGGAAATTATGATAAACCACAATATATTGTGCAGCCACTGAAATATGTTTTGAAGAACTTCTAATGCCATAGGAAAATGCTATTGCCTTTAAGTGTAAAATTCAGGATACAAAAGCATATGTACAATGTCATTCCCAAATACAACTGTATATAATACACATACTTATTTTTTGAATAACAGTGATGAACAACATGAGTAAAAAGTCCTAAATAGAAAATAGCACATAAAGTCAACAATAAAGTAAAAGAAAAGCAAATCATGCCCTAGGAGAGTTTATCTCAGGAAATAAATAGTTATTATTATGAAGATAATGCAGTACACTCTTGAGTCAAATAAGATTAACCCTACGAGGATGTTGAAAAGGCTGACCAAATTCAGTGCTCATCCCTTGCAAAATATCTAGGAAAACTAGGGTTAAAAGGATTTTATAATGGGTATCTCTCATAAGCCAACAGCCAATATTATTTTTTTGGAATGAAAAGGGAGCTTTCCTATTAAAACTAGGATGAATCGAATTACGATGTTAAAAAAGAGACAACAGTTCCAAAATGGAGTCTCTTGTACTAAGCCCGTACCACCAAACCAAGAGTTAATACCAAAGCTAGCTGCTATTTCAACTTCTCCCAGGATATAACCTTTAACCAGTCAGTCTGGAATTACTTGGTTAGTACAAGCACAGTAGCTGCTTGACAGACTCCTGTCTTCTCCCCAAAGAAGGGACATTGCCTAAAACAATCCACCCTGTGCTAGAATAAATTTTGTGTCCTGCCTCCTTCTGCCTATAAAAGTCTTCCATTTTTGTACAGCTTCTTGGAACTCCTTTCTGTCTCCTAAATGGGATGCTGCCCAATTCAAGAATCATTAAATAAAGCCAGTAATATCTTTAAATTTTACTCAGTTGAATTTTTTTTTTTTGAAAAAACAACTATCAACACCGTTTGGGCAAGTTTTACCAATTCCTCAAAAAAGAAACAGAAATAAGGGGCTTCATTATAAGAAATGCAGAAATGGAATTATCTGCAACAATAAGGCCTAGAGAATTGATTAAAATACTATTTGAATTAATGAGCATTCATATAAAGGGTTGGATAAAAGATGAAAATTCAAACAGTTTTTTATTATACAGTAAAGAAACAGAAACATAATAGATTTACAATAGCAACAAAACCCATAAACTATCTAGAACTATCTGTAATGAGAAATGTACATGAAAAAAACTCACAAAATTCTGAGAGTCAGAAAAGCTTGAATAAACTCTTCTGGAGAGTTAATTAGAATGCTGTGAAGAAAGTCACTCTCACCAAATTAATTTAGAGATATCAAAGAATTCAATAAAAAAATTCAAGGGGATTAATTTGGAAGTTGACAATGTTTTTAATGTTCATCCAGAATAATTGCTGAAATACACAACTATATATAAAAACTGTCTAAGCCCCCTTTTGCAATCTACTTAATAAGCCTAAAGAAAGTTAGTTTTATTTGAAGATTCACAAAATAATCATTCAACATCTCTACCTGTTCTTTTAGTGTCAAATTAATAGAGAAGATATTACCATTCATTACTCGGGAGGTTTCAAAACTGAAGGATATTTTCTTTAAAGATTTTTTTTCCCCTTGTGCCTTATATCTTTTATACTTTATCCCCTTTTATCCTGGCTAATTTCCTCTAGGGAAATGCCAACCTCTGCAAAGCTTTGTGGTTATTTTGAAGTACTCAACAAAACATTTTTATTTATATATTAAACTTTATTTTTATACTGGCATAAAGACAGGCTGGTATAATAAAAGACTGGGCTATATTTGAATCACAGCTCTGCCTCTTTCACAGTTTGCTTCAATTTATTTGTTTTTGAAAAGTAGATTAATATATCCAACTCAAATATTTGTCGGGAGGATACATTAATAGTAACATAACTATGACCTAGCACAGAGCTTGGCACATACTAGAAAATTAGTAAGTATGATTAACTATGTTTATATACTTTCTTAGCTTGGCCTTCTAGCTCTGTATTTACCCAGTTTTCGAATGAAACTATTTACTCTTATTTAATCCAATCTCATTATCATTAGACCCCCATTGTTCATATAGGTTTCCAATGCTGGGCTGTGATCTCTTAGCAGGAGAAGGCCATGTTTTACTCACAGAGCTCTGTCGAGACCAATGCTGTCTGCATTTCAGATGCCCATTGATTGAAAGAAAAGAAAAATGAGGGAGAGAGAAAGGACAGAAGATGAAGTTGATTCTCACAATGTATGTAGTATGTTTTCACTCCAGCAATAAAATTTTATTTCAGTATGGTGGTGCATGGTGCTCAGTCGTTCAGTCCTGTCTGACTCTTTGTGACCCCATGGACTGCAGCCACTAGGTTCCTCTGTCCATGGCATTTCCTAGGCGAGAACACCGGAGCGGGTTGCCACTTCCTTCTCCAGTGGATCTTCCCAACACATTATATCTTAAGTTTAATAGAAGTCTAATATTTTAGCAGATCTACTAAATTAGTATGGAAAAGTAAATTGACACATACAGATCAGACTAAATCATTGAAGGGCCCCAAATAAACCACAGACCAATCTGTCCCTAACAATTATTGAACTCCCGCTATGCATTTAAGTGATTTCAGGGTTCTGGCTCTTTATTCTATCACCTGTCCATGGTTGAATAGTGAAGAAATGTTGATGTACTGAAACAGTCAAAGTCTCATGTATTATAAAAGTCAAGAACTAGAGACTTATGAGTCCCATAATAGCAATAGTAGTCCTGCCTTGCTCTACAATATTATTTTGTTTTACTGCATATGGCCTGGACTCCAGGGCTTTATTTATGAGCAGTGGGGTGGAATTACAGCTGCCAAGAGGAGAAGGTTACATTTTTTTAAAACTTATACTACATATAAAACAGGTACAATTTTCCTGAATGCCTAACTGGTAAGCTTACAATAATTTTAACATTATCAAGTTAATATCTGAGTCATTATGAGAAGATACAAATTTTCAAAATGGTACCTAAGAAAGCTCTAAATTAAATATAATCAAATGCAAAAATATAGGAGATGCTAATCAATGTTGGGGGGGTAGGGAAAAGGTGGGGAGAGGGCCTTAAAGCTACAGGCACATGTCAGGTCTTCCCTGGTGGTCCAGTGGTTAAGACTTCTCACTTCCACTGCAGGGGGCATGAGTTCAATCCCTAGTCAGGGAATTAAGATCCCAAGTGACAAGTGGTATGGCCAAAATAAAACATAAAAACAAAATAAAAAATTTTAAAGCTATTTAAGTGTAGATAGAAGGGACAGGGAGGGCATTTCAGTGTGGGGACCTTGAAAACAAAAGAACACAAGTGAAAGTGAAAGAAAGTGTTAACTGCTCAGTTGTGTCTGACTCCTTGCGGCCTCGTGGACTATAGCCCGCAAGGCTCCTCTGTCCATGGGATTCTCCAGGCAAGAATACTGGAGTGGGTTGCCATTCCCTTCTCCAGGGGATCTTCCCAACCCAGGGTGGAACCCAGGTCTCCTACATTGCAGACAGATTCTTTACCATCTGAGCCACCGGGAAAAAGAAGATTAGACCCCAGTGAGTGGGAAGTAAAATTCTACATTAGAGAGGAACTGGAAGTAAAACATGGATAGATGAAATGGGCTCAGATTATGTATGGCCTTGAAAGGCAACACCGGGAGCTTGGATTTAATCCTACAGTAAGATACTTTCTCAAGAGCGTTCTTGGCCTGGGGAGACCTGGAAAGAATGAAATAATGGGGAGATGAAGCAGACAGCATTGTGTGAAGGAGACTCTAACGGCCAAGAGGCAGAGAAACCAAAGTGGAAACTACTGCTGTGTTTGCACATAAGAAGTCAGTATTATGTAACAGCATCTTAAAAATATTGCCTAGGAATTGACCAGTTATTTCTACATAGCCCTTCCCTTGTGGCTCAGACAGTAAAGAATCGCCTGCAATGTGGAGGACCTGGGTTCGATCCTGGGTTGGGAAGATCCCCTGGAGTAGGAAATGGCAAGCCACTCTATTCTTGCCTGGAGAATTCCATGGACAGCGGAGCCTGGCGGGCTACAGTCCATGGGGTCACAAAGAGTCGGACACGACTGAGCGACTTCACTTTCACTCACTTCCCACAAAGCTAACAGTGGAAAACAGAGCCGGCAGCAGTGCCAGGCCGGGGCAGCAGTGCCAGGCCGGGGCAGCCCCAGGTCAGGCCTTCTCTGAACTTACACTTTGCATCCAGTGGTCATGGTGTCACCATAAGGGTCCAGGTGAAAGACACCCTAAGTGGGCTTTAGAAAATGTGCAATGGAATGACCACTGACTCAGTTAAGACAAGGAAAGATCCAGTCCTAGTATTTCAGGGTGTCCAGCACTCGGTAAGCATGCACACACACCCAGTCATGTCATGCGACTCCATGGACTGTAGCCCACCCGGCTCCGTGGGATTAGCCAGGCAAAACTACTGGCGTGGGTTGCCATTTCTTCTCCAAAGGATCTTTCCAACCCAGGGATCAAACCCGAGTCTCCTGGGTGTCCCACACTGGCAGGCAGATTCTTTACCACTGAGCCACCTGGGAAGCCCCCAACACTTGGTAAGACATTATCAAATAAGTAGTAGCTTTAAGTGAGTATAGAAAGGTGAACTGACCTTTCTAGGGCTCAGGTGGTGGCAGGCATAAGGTTGGCAGTTGTGCAGACACCAAACTGCCCCGTGTCTTCAGTGCCTGTGAAATTCTTTATGAAAACAGCCACCTGCATTAAACTAATTTTTTTTGTGTGTGTGTACAAAAATGATTTATTGATATCACATTATAATATATGACCTATTAAGTGACATTGCATAAGTTCAACATGTTTGAATTTATTTTTAAATTTTTGTTTAATGCTTATTCCATTTCTCAGTACTGTATTGGTTCTGCCATACATTGACATGAATCAGCCACAGGTGTAGATGATCTCCCCATGTTAAAGCCCCCTCCCACCTCCCTTCCCTGCCCATCCCCCCGGTTCATCCCATTAAACTAATTTTTTAAAAAAAATCAGACTAAATCATTGAGGAACCAAAAATAAACCACAAACTGATCTGTCCAAAATAAGTATTGAATTCCAACTATGTACTTCAATGACTTCAGGGTTCTGGCTCTTAATTCTATTGCCTATCCATGGTTTAATAATGAAGAAATGCTCATGCATTATAAAAGTCAAGAACTAGAGACTTCTGAGTCCCATAATAGCAATAGTAGCCCTGCCTTGCTCTACAATTCCCACTAAGTCAGTTAAGGTAAAGAAAGACCCAGTACTTTCTTTAGTGTTAAAATACAAGTATTTCACAGTGTGTCTAATACTTGGTTAAGACTTCAGCAAATAAGTACAACATTATGTGAGCAGCACTTTGCAAAGCCCATTCACATGGTATATCAATAGCTGGTATGTATACAGCACTTATGGTGTTCAGGCACATTGATTTCAACCCTTGGAAGTAGGTAGCATCATCCATTTTCACAGACGCCCAGAGGAGAGTTACTGCTACTTCCTGGAGCCAGAACTGGGGCCCAGGGACTGTGCTCTTAACACTACACTCTACTGCTGCTCATCCTACTTGCTCTTTCAAACAACCTATGAAATAAGTAAGACAGATCTGATCTGTTTGAAAAATATTTATAGAGTTCTTACTCACCAGGCCTCATACCACACACTGAGTTTCCAGTGATGGATGAACCATACCACCCCTACTCTGAAGAAGTTTACTGTCTAGTAAGCAAAACTGACAGATAATCCACGTTTTCCTGATGAACAACAGAAACTCTAAGCTTCCGTAAATTAAATATCTTATCCGAGCACAGCTGGCTAGAGAGTGGTCAGGCCAGGGCTTAAATGCTGACATCACATCTCTGAGTCTAATACTTACTCCAGGTAATGATGTTACTTCTTTTGCTGGCC